>JAVTVY010040799.1:0-187019 GCA_036873755.1 Hanleya hanleyi | reverse complement strand
TTGATATGTGTTCAGTCTCAGTAAGCCGCAATGGTATGCTCAGTGAGAACATAATTCAAAATACATCGAAGTTCAGATTGATATGTGTTCAGTCTCAGTAAGCCGCGATGGTATGCTCACGGAGAACATAATTCAAAGACATCGAAGTTCAGATTGATATGTGTTCTCTCTCAGTAAGCCACAATGCTATGCTCACGGAGAACATAATTCAAATACATCGCAGTTCAGATTGATATGTGTTCAGTCTCAGTAAGCCGCAATGGTATGCTCACGAAGAAGATAATTCAAATACATCGAAGTTCAGATTGATATATGTTCAGTCTCAGTAAGCCGCAATGGTATGCTCACGGAGAACATAATTCAAATACATGAAGTTCAGATTGATATGTGTTCACTCTCAGTAAGCCGCGATGGTATGCTCACGGAAAACATAATTCAAAGACATCGAAGTTCAGATTGATATGTGTTCTCTCTCAGTAAGCCACAATGCTATGCTCACGGAGAGCATAATCCAAATACATCGAAGTTCAGATTGATATGTGTTCTCTCTCAGTAAGCCGCGATGGTATGCTCACGGAGAACACAATTTAAATACATCGAAATTCAGATTGATATGTGTTCTCTCTCAGTAAGCCGCAATGGTATGCTCACGGAGAGCATAATTCAAAGACATCGAATTTCAGATTGATATGTGTTCACTCTCAGTAAGCCGCGATGGTATGCTCACGGAGAACATATTCAAATACATCGAAGTTTAGATTGAATGTGTTCACTCTCAGTAAGCCGCGATGGTATGTTCACGGAGAGCATAATTCAAAGATATCGAATTTCAGATTGATATGTGTTCTCTCTCAGTAAGCCGCAATGGTATGCTCACGGAGAACATAATTCAAAGACATCGAAGTTCAGATTGATGTGTGTTCTCTCTCAGTAAGCCGCAATGGTATGCTCACGGAGAACATAATTCAAAGACATCGAAGTTCAGATTGATATGTGTTTTCTCTCAGTAAGCCGCAATGGTATGCTCACGGAGAACATAATTCAAAGACATCGAAGTTCAGATTGATATGTGTTCAGTCTCAGTAAGCCGCAATGGTATGCTCGCGGAGAACATATTCAAATACATCGAAGTCCAGATTGATATGTGTTCTCTCTCAGTAAGCCGCGATGGTATGCTCACGGAGAGCATATTCAAATATATGAAGTTCAGATTGATATGTTTTCACTCTCAGTAAGCCGCGATGATATCCAAATACATGAAGTTTAGATTGAATGTGTTCACTCTCAGTAAGCCGCGATGGTATGCTCACGGAGAGCATAATTCAAAGACATCGAATTTCAGATTGATATGTGTTCTCTCTCAGTAAGCCGCAATGGTATGCTCACGGAGAACATAATTCAAAGACATCGAAGTTCAGATTGATATGTGTTCTCTCTCAGTAAGCCGCGATGGTATGCTCACGGAGAGCATATTCAAATACATGAAGTTCAGACTGATATGTTTTCTCTCTCAGTGAAGCGCGATGGTATGCTCATGGAGAACATATTCAAATACATCGACTTCAGATTGATATGTTTTCACTCTCAGTAAGCCGCGATGATATGCTCACGGAGAACATATTCAAATACATGAAGTTCAGATTGATATGTGTTCTCTCTCAGTAAGCCGCGATGGTATGCTCACGGAAAACATTATTCAAAGACATCGAAGTTCAGATTGATATGTGTTCTCTCTCAGTAAGCCACAATGCTATCTTCACGGAGAGCATAATCCAAATACATGGAAGTTCAGATTGATATGTGTTCTCTCTCAGTAAGCCGCGATGGTATGCTCACGGAGAACATAATTCAAATACATCGAAATTCAGATTGATATGTGCTCTCTCTCAGTAAGCCGCGATGGTATGCTCATGGAGAACATATTCAAATACATCGAGTTCAGATTGATATGTTTTCACTCTCAGTAAGCCGCGATAATATGCTCACGGAGAACATATTCAAATACATCGATGTCCAGATTGATATGTTTTATCTCTCAGTAAAGCGCGATGGTATGCTCACGGAGAACATAATTCAAATACATCGAAGTTCAGAATGCTATGTGTTCACCCTCAGTAAGCCGCGATGATATCCTCAACATATCCAAATACATCGAAGTTCAGATTGATATGTGTTCTCTCTCAGTAATCTGCAATGGTATGCTCACGGAGAACATATTCAAATACATCGAAGTTCAGATTGATATGTGTTCTCTCTCAGTAAGCCGCAATGGTATGCTCACGGAGAACATAATTCAAAGATATCGAAGTTCAGATTGATATGTGTTCTCTCTCAGTAAGCCGCAATGGTATGCTCACGGAGAACATAATTCAAAGACATCGAAGTTCAGATTGATATGTGTTCTCTCTCAGTAAGCCGCAATGGTATGCTCACGTAGAGCATAATTCAAAGATATCGAATTTCAGATTGATATGTGTTCACTCTCAGTAAGCCGCAATGGTATGCTCACGGAGAACATATTCAAATACATCGAAGTTTAGATTGAATGTGTTCACTCTCAGTAAGCCGCGATGGTATGTTCACGGAGAGCATAATTCAACGACATCGAATTTCAGATTGATATGTGTTCTCTCTCAGTAAGCCGCAATGGTATGCTCACGGAGAACATAATTCAAACACATCGAAGTTCAGATTGATGTGTGTTCTCTCTCAGTAAGCCGCAATGGTATGCTCACGGAGAACATAATTCAAAGACATCGAAGTTCAGATTGATATGTGTTTTCTCTCAGCAAGCCGCAATGGTATGCTAACGGAGAACATAATTCAAAGACATCGAAGTTCAGATTGATATGTGTTCTCTCTCAGTAAGCCGCAATGGTATGCTCACGGAGAACATAATTCAAAGACATCGAAGTTCAGATTGATATGTGTTCAGTCTCAGTAAGCCGCAATGGTATGCTCGCGGAGAACATATTCAAATACATCGAAGTCCAGATTGATATGTTTTCTCTCTCAGTAAAGCGCGATGGTATGCTCACGGAGAACATATCCAAATACATCGAAGTTCAGATTGATATGTGTTCTCCCTCAGTAAGCCGCGATGGTATGCTCACGGAGAGCATATTCAAATATATGAATTTCAGATTGATATGTTTTCTCTCTCAGTGAAGCGCGATGGTATGCTCATGGAGAACATATTCAAATACATCGAGTTCAGATTGATATGTTTTCACTCTCAGTAAACCGCGATGATATGCTCACGGAGAACATATTCAAATACATCGAAGTCCAGATTGATATGTTTTCTCTCTCAGTAAAGCGCGATGGTATGCTCACGGAGAACATATTCGAATACATCGAAGTTCAGAATGCTATGTGTTCACCCTCTGTAAGCCGCGATGATATCCTCACGCAGAACATATCCAAATACATGAAGTGCAGCTTGATATGTGTTCTCTCTCAGTAAGCTGCAATGGTAAGCTCACGGAGAACATATTCAAGTACATCGAAGTGCAGATTGATATGTGTTCTCTCTCAGTAAGCCGCAATGGTATGCTCACGGAGAACATAATTCAAAGATATCGAAGTTCAGATTCATATGTGTTCTCTCTCAGTAAGCCGCAATGGTATGCTCGCGGAGAACATATCCAAATACATCGAAGTCCAGATTGATATGTTTTCTCTCTCAGTAAAGCGCGATGGTATGCTCACGGAGAACATATCCAAATACATCGAAGTTCAGATTGATATGTGTTCTCCCTCAGTAAGCCGCGATGGTATGCTCACGGAGAGCATATTCAAATATATGAAGTTCAGATTGATATGTTTTCTCTCTCAGTGAAGCGCGATGGTATGCTCATGGAGAACATATTCAAATACATCGAGTTCAGATTGATATGTTTTCACTCTCAGTAAACCGCGATGATATGCTCACGGAGAACATATTCAAATACATCGAAGTCCAGATTGATATGTTTTCTCTCTCAGTAAAGCGCGATGGTATGCTCACGGAGAACATATTCGAATACATCGAAGTTCAGAATGCTATGTGTTCACCCTCTGTAAGCCGCGATGATATCCTCACGCAGAACATATCCAAATACATGAAGTGCAGCTTGATATGTGTTCTCTCTCAGTAAGCTGCAATGGTAAGCTCACGGAGAACATATTCAAGTACATCGAAGTTCAGATTGATATGTGTTCTCTCTCAGTAAGCCGCAATGGTATGCTCACGGAGAACATAATTCAAAGATATCGAAGTTCAGATTGATATGTGTTCTCTCTCAGTAAGCCGCAATGGTATGCTCACGGAGAACATATTTCAAAGACATCGAAGTTCAGATTGATATGTGTTCTCTCTCAGTAAGCCGCGATGGTATGCTCGCGGAGAGCATAATTCAAAGACATCGAATTTCAGATTTATATGTGTTCACTCTCAGTAAGCCGCAATGGTATGCTCACGGACAACATATTCAAATACATCGAAGTTTAGATTGAATGTGTTCACTCTCAGTAAGCCGCGATGGTATGTCACGGAGAGCATAATTCAAAGACATCGAATTTCAGATTGATATGTGTTCTCTCTCAGTAAGCCGCAATGGTATGCTCACGGAGAACATAATTCAAAGATATCGAAGTTCAGATTGATATGTGTTCTCTCTCAGTAAGCCGCAATGGTATGCTCACGGAGAACATAATTCAAAGACATCGAAGTTCAGATTGATATGTGTTCTCTCAGTAAGCCGCAATGGTATGCTCACGGAGAGCATAATTCAAAGACATCGAATTTCAGATTGATATGTGTTCACTCTCAGTAAGCCGCAATGGTGTGCTCACGGAGAACATATTCAAATACATCGAAGTTTAGATTGAATGTGTTCACTCTCAGTAAGCCGCGATGGTATGCTCACGGAGAGCATAATTCAAAGACATGGAATTTCAGATTGATATGTGTTCTCTTTCAGTAAGCCGCAATGGTATGCTCACGGAGAACATAATTCAAAGACATCGAAGTTCAGATTGATATGTGTTCTCTCAGTAAGCCGCAATGGTATGCTCACGGAGAGCATACTTCAAAGACATCGAATTTCAGATTGATATGTGTTCACTCTCAGTAAGCCGCAATGGTATGCTCACGGAGAACATATTCAAATACATCGAAGTTTAGATTGAATGTGTTCACTCTCAGTAAGCCGCGATGGTATGCTCACGGAGAGCATATTCAAATACATGAAGTTCAGATTGATATGTTTTCTCTCTCAGTGAAGCGCGATGGTATGCTCATGGAGAACATATTCAAATACATCGAGTTCAGATTGATATGTTTTCACTCTCAGTAAGCCGCGATGATATGCTCACGGAGAACATATTCAAATACATCGAAGTCCAGATTGATATGTGTTCTCTCTCAGTAAAGCGCGATGGTATGCTCACGGAGAACATAATTCAAAGATATCGAAGTTCAGATTGATATGTGTTCTCTCTCAGTAAGCCGCAATGGTATGCTCACGGAGAACATATTTCAAAGACATCGAAGTTCAGATTGATATGTGTTCTCTCTCAGTAAACCGCGATGGTATGCTCGCGGAGAGCATAATTCAAAGACATCGAATTTCAGATTGATATGTGTTCACTCTCAGTAAGCCGCAATGGTATGCTCACGGACAACATATTCAAATACATCGAAGTTTAGATTGAATGTGTTCACTCTCAGTAAGCCGCGATGGTATGGTCACGGAGAACATATTCAAATACATCGAAGTCCAGATTGATATGTTTTCTCTCTCAGTAAAGCGCGATGGTATGCTCACGGAGAACATATCCAAATACATCGAATTTCAGATTGATATGTGTTCTCCCTCAGTAAGCCGCGATGGTATGCTCACGGAGAGCATATTCAAATATATGAAGTTCAGATTAATATGTTTTCTCTCTCAGTGAAGCGCGATGGTATGCTCATGGAGAACATATTCAAATACATCGAGTTCAGATTGATATGTTTTCACTCTCAGTAAACCGCGATGATATGCTCACGGAGAACATATTCAAATACATCGAAGTCCAGATTGATATGTTTTCTCTCTCAGTAAAGCGCGATGGTATGCTCACGGAGAACATATTCGAATACATCGAAGTTCAGAATGCTATGTGTTCACCCTCTGTAAGCCGCGATGATATCCTCACGCAGAACATATCCAAATACATGAAGTGCAGCTTGATATGTGTTCTCTCTCAGTAAGCTGCAATGGTAAGCTCACGGAGAACATATTCAAGTACATCGAAGTTCAGATTGATATGTGTTCTCTCTCAGTAAGCCGCAATGGTATGCTCACGGAGAACATAATTCAAAGATATCGAAGTTCAGATTGATATGTGTTCTCTCTCAGTAAGCCGCAATGGTATGCTCACGGAGAACATATTTCAAAGACATCGAAGTTCAGATTGATATGTGTTCTCTCTCAGTAAACCGCGATGGTATGCTCGCGGAGAGCATAATTCAAAGACATCGAATTTCAGATTGATATGTGTTCACTCTCCGTAAGCCGCAATGGTATGCTCACGGACAACATATTCAAATACATCGAAGTTTAGATTGAATGTGTTCACTCTCAGTAAGCCGCGATGGTATGGTCACGGAGAGCATAATTCAAAGACATCGAATTTCAGATTGATATGTGTTCTCTCTCAGTAAGCCGCAATGGTATGCTCACGGAGAACATAATTCAAAGATATCGAAGTTCAGATTGATATGTGTTCTCTCTCAGTAAGCCGCAATGGTATGCTCACGGAGAACATAATTCAAAGACATCGAAGTTCAGATTGATATGTGTTCTCTCAGTAAGCCGCAATGGTATGCTCACGGAGAGCATAATTCAAAGACATCGAATTTCAGATTGATATGTGTTCACTCTCAGTAAGCCGCAATGGTATGCTCACGGAGAACATATTCAAATACATCGAAGTTTAGATTGAATGTGTTCACTCTCAGTAAGCCGCGATGGTATGCTCACGGAGAGCATAATTCAAAGACATGGAATTTCAGATTGATATGTGTTCTCTTTCAGTAAGCCACAATGGTATGCTCACGGAGAACATAATTCAAAGACATCGAAGTTCAGATTGATATGTGTTCTCTCAGTAAGCCGCAATGGTATGCTCACGGAGAGCATACTTCAAAGACATCGAATTTCAGATTGATATGTGTTCACTCTCAGTAAGCCGCAATGGTATGCTCACGGAGAACATATTCAAATACATCGAAGTTTAGATTGAATGTGTTCACTCTCAGTAAGCCGCGATGGTATGCTCACGGAGAGCATATTCAAATACATGAAGTTCAGATTGATATGTTTTCTCTCTCAGTGAAGCGCGATGGTATGCTCATGGAGAACATATTCAAATACATCGAGTTCAGATTGATATGTTTTCACTCTCAGTAAGCCGCGATGATATGCTCACGGAGAACATAATTCAAAGACATCGAAGTTCAGATTGATATGTGTTCTCTGTCAGTAAGCCGCAATGGTATGCTCATGGAGAACATATTCAAATACATCGAAGTTCAGATTGATATGTGTTCTCTCTCAGTAAGCCGCGATGGTATACTCGCGGAGAACATATCAAAATACATCGAAGTTCACATTGGAATGTGTTCTCTGAGTAAGCCGTGATGCTGTGCTCGCGGAGAACATACTTCAAAGACATCGAAGTTCAGATTGATATGTGTTCACTCTCAGTAAGCCGTGATGGTATGCTCGCGGAGAACATAATTCAAAGACATCGAAGTTCAGATTCAATGTGTTCACTCTCAGTAAGCCGCAATGGTATGCTCGAGGAGAACATAATTCAAAGACATCGAAGTTCAGATTGATATGTGTTCTCTCTCAGTAAGCCGCGATGGTATGTTCACGGAGAACATAATTCAAAGACATCGAAGTTCAGATTCAATGTGTTCACTCTCAGTAAGCCGCGATGCTATGCTAACGGAGAACATATTCAAATACATCGAAGTTCAGATTGATATGTGTTCACTCTCAGTAAGCCACGATGATAGGCTCACTGAGAGAGAAAACATATCAATCTGAACTTCATGTATTTGAATTATGTTCTCAGTGAGCATACCATTGCGGCTTACTGAGACTGAACACATATCAATCTGAACTTCGATGTATTTGAATTATGTTCTCCCTGAGCATACCATTGCGGCTTACTGAGACTGAACACATATCAATCTGAACTTCGATGTATTTGAATTATGTTCTCCGTGAGCATAGCATTTTGGCTTACTGAGAGAGAACACATATCAATCTGAACTTCGATGTCTTTGAATTATGTTCTCCGTGAGCATACCATCGCGGCTTACTGAGAGAGAACACATATCAATCTGAACTTCGATGTCTTTGAACTATGTTCTCCGCGAGCACAGCATCACGGCTTACTGAGAGAACACATTGCAATCTGAACTTCGATGTAATTTGATATGTTCTCCGTGAGCATACCATTGCGGCTTACTGAGAGAGAACACATATCAATCTGCACTTCATGTATTTGGATATGTTCTGCGTGAGCATACCATTGGGCTTTACTGAGATAGAACACATATCAATCTGAACTTCGATGTATTTGAATATGTTCTCCGTGAGCATGCGATTGAGCTTTACTGAGATAGAACATATATCAATCTGGACTTCGATGTATTTGAATATGTTGTCCGTGAGCATATCATCGCGGCTTACTGATAGTGAACACATACCAAACTGAACTTCGATGTATTTGAATATGTTCTCCGTGAGCATACCATCGCGCTTTATTGAGAGAGAAAACATATCAATCTGGACTTCGATGTATTTGAATATGTTCTCCGTAAGCATATCATCACGGCTTACTGAGAGTGAACACATACCAAACTGAACTTCGATGTATTTGAATATGTTCTCCGTGAGCATACCATCGCGCTTTATTGAGAGAGAAAACATATCAATCTGGACTTCGATGTATTTGAATATGTTCTCCGTGAGCATACCATCGCGCTTTACTGAGAGAGAAAACATATCAATCTGGACTTCGATGTATTTGAATATGTTCTCCGTGAGCATACCATTGCGGCTTACTGAGACTGAACACATACCAATCTGAACTTCGATGTGTTTGAATTATTTTCTCCGTGAGCATACCATTGTACCTTACTGAGAGAGAACACATATCAATCTGAATTTCGATGTCTTTGAATTATGTTCTCCGTGAGCATCACTTACTGAAGAACCAGCGAAGAATTATATTCTCCAAGCCACAGCATCACGGCTTACTGAGAGAACACATTGCAATCTGAACTTCGATGTATTTGAATATGTTCTCCGTGAGCATACTATCGCGCTTTACTGAGGGAGAAAACATATCAATCTGGACTTCGATGTATTTGAATATCTTCTCCGTGAGCATATCATCGCGGCTTACTGAGAGGGAAAACATATCAATCTGAACTCGATGTATTTGAATATGTTCTCCATGAGCATACCATCGCGCTTCACTGAGAGAGAAAACATATAGATCTGGACTTCGATGTATTTGAATATGTTCTCCGTGAGCATACCATTGGGCTTTACTGAGATAGAACACATATCAATCTGAACTTCGATGTATTTGAATATGTTCTCCGTGAGCATGCCATTGGGCTTTACTGAGATAGAACATATATCAATCTGCACTTCGATGTATTTGAATGTGTTCTCCGTGAGCATATCATCGCGGCTTACTGAGAGTAAACACATATCAATCTGGACTTCGATGTATTTGAATATGTTCTCCGTGAGCATACCATCGCGCTTTACTGAGAGAGAAAACATATCAATCTGGACTTCGATATATTTTTATATGTTCTCCGTGAGCATATCATCGCGGCTTACTGAGAGTGAACACATATCAATCTAGACTTCGATGTATTTGAATATGTTCTCCGTGAACTTATCATCGCGGCTTACTGAGAGTGAACACATATCAATCTGGACTTCGATGCATTTGAATATGTGCTCCGTGAGCATACCATCGTGGCTTACTGAGAGTGAACGCATATCAATCTGAACTTCGAGAACACATATCAATCTGAACTTCGAGAACACGTATCAATCTGAACTCGATGTATTTGAATATGTTCTCCATTGGCATACCACCGTGGGTTAATGAGAGTGAACATATATCAATCTGAACTTCGAGAGCACATATCAATCTGAACTCGATGTATTTGAATATGTTCTCCGTGAGCATATCATCGCGGCTTACTGAGAGTGAACGCATATCAATCTGAACTTCGAAAACACATCTCAATCTGAACTCGATGTATTTGAATATGTTCTCCGTGAGCATACCATCGTGGCTTACTGAGAGGGAACATATATCAATCTGAACTTCGAGAACATATATCAATCTGAACTTCGAGAACATATATCAATCTGAACTTCGAGAACATATATCAATCTGAACTTCGAGAACATATATCAATCTGAACTCCATGTATTTGAATATGTTCTCCGTGAGCATACCATCGCGGCTTGCTGAGAGGGAACATATATCAATCTGAACTCGATGTATTTGAATATGTTCTCCGTGAGCATACCATCGCGGCTTGCTGAGAGAGAAAACATATCAATCTGAACTTCGATGTATTTGAATATGTTCTCCGTGAGCACACCATCGCGCTTTACTGAGATAGAACACATATTCTGAACTTCGATGTATTTGAGTATGTTCTACGTGAGCATCCCATTGCGCTTTACTGAGAGAGAAAACATATCAATCTGAACTTCGATGTATTTGAATATGTTCTCCGTGAGCATACCACCGCGCTTTACTGAGATAGAACACATATCAATCTGAACTTCGATGTATTTTAGTATGTTCTCCGTGAGCATACCATCGCGGTTTGATGAGAAAGAACACAAATACGACTGATAGACAGACTAGGTTGACAAATATGTGAGTCAAAATGAATCAACGTTGGGCCAAACAGGTAATTTGGTCAGTCATGCTTATAAGCACCAAAACTGAGTCACTTGACCCAATCCTTCTGACAGTAAGGTACTATAAGACTAGCGTTGAATTTGGTCCGTCACGTACATACACTCCAAAATGGGGTCAAATTGATCCAATCCTTCTTACAGTGTTATCAGTACCTGCGTGTTGACAGTGTTGTTAATAACTAAGACTATTACTGGACGTATGCTTTGCATTATGTAGGAAAAATAACTCTATAGCAAATATTCCTTATTCCAAATGTAATCCAAAGTTAAGTAAAGGATATGTGACGTGAGCATACGAAAAACTCCTTTGCGTGTGATGGTAATAATTACAAGCGTCTAATTCGTCATTCATAATCCAGCCGTCGCCGATTTTATTTGGCAGGTTTTGGACTGAAAAAAAGATAGTGCCACGGCACTGTAGCTCATCTGGCTGTAACTGGAGAAAGTAGCTGTGAGAAATTTTGACTAAAGAACTGCAATAGATGAGTTTCTAACTTGTGTTGTCCCCCCTGAACACTAAATGATCCATGCAGTAATTTCCAAAGATTTCATGATAAACTTTCACCAAAAATTCAAGATGTGGCCATATTGGATTTTCGAAATGGACCAAAAAAGGTATCTTGCACAACTGGACCACAAGGGGAACCTATGCCAAAGATCCATGCAGTAATTTCCTGAAAATTCACGATAACAAAATTGGAATGGGGAAATTCAAGATGGCCGCCTGGTAGCCATATTGGATTTTCGAATCAGACCAGAAAAGGTATCTTGCACAACTAGACTCCAGGGGAACCTGTGTACCAAATTTGAGAAAGATCCATGCAGTACTTCCTGAGAAATCACGATAACAATGTTTCATGGGGAAATCCAAGATGGCCACCTAGTGGCCATATTGGATTTTTGAATCGAAGCAGAAAAGGTATCTTGCACAACTAGACCCCAAAGGGGAAGCTGTGTACCAAATTTGAGAAAGATCCATGCAGTAGTTCCTGAGAAATCGCGACAACAATGTTTCATGGGGAAATCCAAGATGGCCGCCTGGTAGCCATATTGGATTTTTGAATCGAAGCAGAAAAGGTATCTTGCACAACTAGACCCCAAAGGGGAAGCTGTGTACCAAATTTGAGAAAGATCCATGCAGTAGTTCCTGAGAAATCGCGACGACAATGTTTCATCGGGAAATCCAAGATGGCCGCCTGGTAGCCATATTGGATTTCTGAATCAGACCACAAAAGGTATCTTGCACAACTAGACCCCAAGGGGAAGCTGTGTACCAAATTTGAGAAAGATCCATGAACTAGTTCCTGAGAAATCGCGACAACAATGTTTCATCGGGAAATCCAAGATGGCCGCCTGGTAGCCATATTGGATTTTCGAAATGGACCAAAAAAGGTATCTTGCACAACTGGACCACAAGGGGAACGTAATGCAAAGATCCATGCAGTAATTTCCTGAAAATTCACGATAACAAAATTTCATGGGGAAATTCAAGATGGCCGCCTGGTAGCCATACTGGATTTTCGAATCAGACCAGAAAAGGTATCTTGCACAACTAGACCCCAGGGGAACCTGTGTACCATATTTGAGAAAGATCCATGCAGTAGTTCCTGAGAAATCACGATAACAATGTTTCATGGGGAAATCCAAAATGGCCACCTGGTGGCCATATTGGATTTTCGAATACAAGTAGAAAAGGTATCTTGCACAACTAGACCCCAAGGGGAACCTGTGTACCAAATTTGAGAAAGATCCATGAAGTAGTTCCTGGGAAATCGCGACAACAATGTTTCATCGGGAAATCCAAGATGGCCGCCTGGTAGCCATATTGGATTTTCGAAATGGACCAAGAAAGGTATCTTGCACAACTGGACCACAAGGGGAACCTATGCCAAAGATCCATGCAGTAATTTCCTGAAAATTCACGATAACAAAATTTCATGAGGAAATTCAAGATGGCCGCCTGGTAGCCATATTGGATTTTCGAATAAGACCAGAAAAGGTATCTTGCACAACTAGACCCCAGGGGAACCTGTGTACCAAATTTGAGAAAGATCCATGCAGTACTTCCTGAGAAATCTCGATAACAATGTTTCATGGGGAAATCCAAGATGGCCACCTGGTGGCCATATTGGATTTTCGAATAGAAGCAGAAAAGGTATCATGCACAACTAGAGGCCAAGGGGAAGCTGTGTGCCAAATTTGAGAAAGATTCATGCAGTAGTTCCTGAGAAATCGCGACAACAATGTTTCATCGGGAAATCCAAGATGGCCGCCTGGTAGCCATATTGGATTTCTGAATCAGACCACAAAAGGTGTGTTGCACAACTAGACCCCAAGGGGAACCTGTGTACCAAATTTGAGAAAGATCCATGAAGTAGTTTCTGAGAAATCGCGATAACAAAGTTTCATGGGGAAATCCAATATGGCCGCCTGGTGGCCATATTGCATAATCAAATTGGACTAAAGTACAAATGTTGTACAACTAGATCCCAAGGGAAACCTGTGTACCCAATTTGAGAAAGATCCATGCAGTACTTCCTGAGAAATCACGATAACAATGTTTCATGGGGAAATCCAAGATGGCGGCCTGCTGGCCATATTGGATTTTCGAAATCGAAGCAGAAAAGGTATCTTGCACAACTAGACCCCAAGGGGAACCTGTTTACCAAATTTGAGAAAGATCCATGCAGTAGTTCCTGAGAAATCGCGACAACAATGTTTCATCGGGAAATCCAAGATGGCCACCTGGTAGCCATATTGGATTTCTGAATCAGACCACAAAGGTATCCTGCACAACTAGACCCCAAGGGGAACCAGTGTACCAAATTTGAGAAAGAGCGATGAAGTAGTTCCTGAGAAATCGCGATAACAAAGTTTCATGGGGAAATCCAAGATGGCCGCTCGGTGGCCATATTGGATATTCAAATTGGACTAAAGTACATGTTGTACAACCAAACCAGAAGGGGAACCAGTGTACCAAATTTGAGAAAGATCCATGAAGTAGTCACCGAAAAATAATGATGACAAGATTTCACTGGCAAATTCAAGGTGGCCGCCATGGCAGCCATATTTGAAATCGTATCGACACCGCATTAACAAATTCTGGTGTACTAATTGTGGGGAACATGCATGCCAAGTTTCAGCTTAATCGACCAAACGGTTTCAGAGAAGAAGATGTTTATGGACGACGGACGACACACGACGGACGACGGACAGTCAAGCCATGACAAAAGCCCAGATGAGCTAAAAGTTCAGCTTCATTACCATCTCAAACCAGGGAGTTCTTCCCGTATTGTCGTCACATATCCTTTCTTTTATGTTTTTGTATATGCCTACTGATCACAAACGTCACATTCATCCTCTCTTCATAGTTTCGTTTTAATTTGTTTCTGAATGTAAGTCTTACAACACCTGTTTCACATTGATTGCCTTTTAAAGTGGTGATATTCAAGTTTTCTCAAGACTTCGGCAAATATTGGATGGCTGCACATCGTGAAAATTCTCGTCCGTATTACATCTAACTTATGGACAATAAAAGATGCTCTTGAACTTTAAACACATTATCGTCAATCGTAAATATATGTCCCGAGAACAAATAACACATCGTAATAATAAATTACAGTAGATTGATCTGCACTTCACAGCCAGAGAAAAATGATAACTATCACCCCGAAAAGGTGATGAGTTAGAGCCATCACGCTTTTTTTATTATCACCTTTAAAATGATGGTCATCACCTCTGAAGTGTTAAGAGCAATTATTGCAAATTAAGGTCAGTAGTATATAAAGGCTATTTAAACATATATTGACCTACTTATTTGTTCCCCCGGGTAAAATTTAAGGGGGAACTTTGTGAGGCTCTCTACGGGTGGGGTATGTGGCAGAGCTCTAGGTGGGACCTTTTAATATCCGGAAAGTAACATAAACCTCTGCCTCACTTTCCACGGACGTAGGCTGAATATCTGAGGTCAAGCTCTCCGTATCACTAGATAGACTCTCAGCAATCTCTGTATCAGCATCCGCCTCAACGGACTCCTTGGAGTCTTCAATCCCATGTATATTTTTCTGGTGTCGCATCATATCGTAATGTCTGGTGAACGTGCGCTCGCACTCAGAGAAAGTATAAGCCATGTTGACGGTTGAACGTCGACTGTGCGTGTTTTTGGAAATACCCTTGCTTTTATAGACAGCAACGCCCATCAACGCTTAGCTTAACGCTTCAACGCCCTGGTGAATTAGCTCAGAAGCTTCCATGGAATTGACACCAATTCATCGAAATACAGTGACGCCCGTCAACGCCCGTCGTTACGCCTTAACGCCCGTCTCAACGTCTTGACACACTTTCTTAACGCTTTAACGTCGTTTATTAATGATGCGTTCGAACAAATGTTTCTTTTGTGCTATTGCTCTGACATACGCCGCTTTCCAGTTCATGCCCGAGGTTTTCAACATCGAAGCCAAGCAGTAGTTCCTGAGAAATCGCGACAACAATGTTTCATCGGGAAATCCAAGATGGCCGCCTGGTAGCCATATTGGATTTCTGAATCAGACCACAAAAGGTATGTTGCACAACTAGACCCCAAGGGGAACCTGTGTACCAAATTTGAGAAAGATCCATGAAGTAGTTTCTGAGAAATCGCGATAACAAAGTTTCATGGGGAAATCCAATATGGCCGCCTGGTGGCCATATTGCATAATCAAATTGGACTAAAGTACAAATGTTGTACAACTAGATCCCAAGGGAAACCTGTGTACCCAATTTGAGAAAGATCCATGCAGTACTTCCTGAGAAATCACGATAACAATGTTTCATGGGGAAATCCAAGATGGCGGCCTGGTGGCCATATTGGATTTTCGAAATCGAAGCAGAAAAGGTATCTTGCACAACTAGCAGAAAAGGTACTTGCACAAGGGGAGACCCCCTGTGTTTACCAAATTTGAGAAAGATCCATGCAGTAGTTCCTGAAAAATGGCCACAACAATGTTTCATCGGGAAATCCAAGATGGCCACCTGGTAGCCATATTGGATTTCTGAATCAGACCACAAAGGTATCCTGCACAACTAGACCCCAAGGGGAACCAGTGTACCAAATTTGAGAAAGAGCGATGAAGTAGTTCCTGAGAAATCGCGATAACAAAGTTTCATGGGGAAATCCAAGATGGCCGCTCGGTGGCCATATTGGATATTCAAATTGGACTAAAGTACATGTTGTACAACCAAACCCGAAGGGGAACCAGTGTACCAAATTTGAGAAAGATCCATGAAGTAGTCACCGAAAAATAATGATGACAAGATTTCACTGGCAAATTCAAGGTGGCCGCCATGGCAGCCATATTTGAAATCGTATCGACACCGCATGAACAAATTCTGGTGTACTAATTGTGGGGAACATGCATGCCAAGTTTCAGCTTAATCGACCAAACGGTTTCAGAGAAGAAGATGTTTATGGACGACGGACGACACACGACGGACAGTCAGGCCATGACAAAAGCCCAGATGAGCTAAAAGTTCAGCTTCATTACCATCTCAAACCAGGGAGTTCTTCCCGTATTGTCGTCACATATCCTTTCTTTTATGTTTTTGTATATGCCTACTGATCACAAACGTCACATTCATCCTCTCTTCATAGTTTCGTTTTAATTTGTTTCTGAATGTAAGTCTTACAACACCTGTTTCACATTGATTGCCTTTTAAAGTGGTGATATTCAAGTTTTCTCAAGACTTCGACAAATATTGGATGGCTGCACATCGTGAAAATTCTCGTCCGTATTACATCTAACTTATGGACAATAAAAGATGCTCTTGAACTTTAAACACATTATCGTCAATCGTAAATATATGTCCCGAGAACAAATAACACATCGTAATAATAAATTACAGTAGATTGATCTGCACTTCACAGCCAGAGAAAAATGATAACTATCACCCCGAAAAGGTGATGAGTTAGAGCCATCACGCTTTTTTTATTATCACCTTTAAAATGATGGTCATCACCTCTGAAGTGTTAAGAGCAATTATTGCAAATTAAGGTCAGTAGTATATAAAGGCTATTTAAACATATATTGACCTACTTATTTGTTCCCCGGGGTAAAATTTAAGGGGGAACTTTGTGAGGCTCTCTACGGGTGGGGTATGTGGCAGAGCTCTAGGTGGGACCTTTTAATATCCGGAAAGTAACATAAACTGATGACGTCATCACGATGGCACCACCAGCTCAAGAGACCAAAAACTACCTTCAACACAGAAGAGTTCCACGCTGCATGGTTCCATTGGGCCAAGTGAGGCTCGCTTCAGTCATGTCATGGGTGTTTTCACAGAATAAATAAATAAATAAATAAATAAATAAATAAAAAGCGGAACACGGACTCGTACAACATACAATATACGGGGAAATGTCGTACAACATACAATATACGGGGAAATGCCTGTATGGGTATATCCCCATATAGGCTCATACTGGCTATATGGGGGAGGGGTGGTCAATTATTTTTGTGGGTGTTACTATGGGTTGTGGGGTCTCGTTTTTCTCGTCTCGCCAAGAAAATGACAATGGGAATGGTCCCGGAGCGAATCGGTGAAATTTTTGGAAAAAGTCACCGAGGTCTGTAGGCTATGGGGGGTATGGGTCCATCCTGGGAAATTCACCCACGTTCATTGTGATAAGGGTTGCGGGGTCTCATTTTTCATGTCTCGCCATTTAGAACACGATGGGAAGGGTCACGGAGCGAAGCGGTGAAATTTTTGGAAAAAGTCACCGAGGTCTGTATATAGGCCCATAGGCTGGCTATGGAGGGTATGGGTCCATCCTGGGAAATTCACACACGTTCATTGTGAAATGGGTTGCTTGGATTTGTTTTTCACGTCTCTTCATTTAGAACACGATGGGAAGCGTTTCGAAACGAAACGGAAAAACTTTTGGAAAAAGTTCACCGAGGCCTGGGTAGGTCCATAGGCCTATACTGCATGGCTATGGGCCTATAGGCCCATACGGGGTTGACATTTTGTGTCTAGGTGAGCCCCTAATGACCTATGATGTCGTATAAGGTCTTATTTTGAAGCACTCGTGGAGGAATATCCGATTAAACTGATGGTTCGTCCGTTTTCAATAGTCTGCGCATGCACAGTCTGGCCGTAGTATGGAAAGCAGGCATGTTGGGGGGGGGGCGGGGTATGTGGGGGTGTGTTTGGGGTAGAGATGGACCGCTATGGGTTCGAATGGGTCGTGGAAGGTGTCAAAGTGAAGCATGTGTTGGGTAGAGTCAGAATGGCTTTTTTTTGAGTGCAAGTCACGTCAATCTGCGCATGCGCAGTTGGTTGTAGTAAGAAAAGTGGTCATTTTGGGGCAGTACAGGAGTAGGGTTTGGGGTAGAGATGGACCATCCTTGGTCCGAATGCGTCCTGGAAGGTGTAATTTTGTAGGTCTCGGGGTCTAGACCCCGATTTGAGGTCTGTCCACGTCATATGTGACGCCATCGGCACGAGTAGTAGCGAAGGTGGACATTTTGGGGCAGTGAAGGAAGGTATTTGGTGTAGAGAGGGACCATCCTTGGTCCGAATGCGTCGTGTGAGGTATCATTTTGTAGCTCTTAGGGTGTAGACTCCGATTTGAGGGATGTTCACGTCATTGGTGACGCCATCAGTACGAGTGGTAGCCAAAGTGGACATTTTGGGGCAGTGAAGGAAGGTATTTGGTGTAGAGAGGGACCATCCTTGGTCCGAATGCGTCGTGTGAGGTGTCATCTTGTAGCAACGCCCGCCAACGCCAAGCTTAACGCTTCAACGCCCTGGTGAAATAGCTCAGAAGTTCTGATTTTCTAGATAATCCATGGAACTGTCACTAATTCTTCGAAATGCAGTGACGCCCGCCAACGCTCGTATTTACGCCTTAACGCTCTAACATAACGCCTTGACGCCATGATATAGACCGGAGAGAGAACAACAACAAGGATGGCACATGAGAAAACAAGAAGTTTTGTTTCATATAGTTTATTTTCCCCAATGTTACGTTTTACCCACGCTGGGGGAGCCGCGTTGGGTATGTTTACAACTCAAAAAGTCTCTTGCCCTATCAGAGGCCACCATTTGCATCTGTCATATTCGTTCCTGTTCGTTAGAAATATTCTTGTTCAATCAGAAGTCGCCATTTCACAAAGTTCCATCTTTGCTCGGTGTGCCCTAAGCGTCGTCGGACAGTCCTGGATATTCTTTGGGCAGCATGCCCTGAAACAGTTGTTTGCGCATTCTGATCGCATTTTCCAGGTCCTCGGTGGGTGGTAGTCCCATAGCCTCTTCCAAGTGACGCTTGGTCTTCATGATGGACCTGTGCGTGGGGTCGCCTTTCATTTCAAGCGGTAGTAATGTACACTGTTCATAGATCGCCATGGCTGTTTTCCTGATACGGGGGCGCATTTGGGTGTACGTCTGTTGTAAGTTATCCTCTCCGGCGTCCTCGATCGCTGCAGCGTAAGTATTGATAGCTGCTGTCACAATACGATCCCAGAAGGTAGATTCTGCCTCACTTTCCACGGACGTAGGCTGAATATCTGAGGTCAAGCTCTCCGTATCACTAGATAGACTCTCAGCAATCTCTGTATCAGCATCCGCCTCAACGGACTCCTTGGAGTCTTCAATCCCATGTATATTTTTCTGGTGTCGCATCATATCGTAATGTCTGGTGAACGTGCGCTCGCACTCAGAGAAAGTATAAGCCATGTTGACGGTTGAACGTCGACTGTGCGTGTTTTTGGAAATACCCTTGCTTTTATAGACAGCAACGCCCATCAACGCTTAGCTTAACGCTTCAACGCCCTGGTGAATTAGCTCAGAAGCTTCCATGGAATTGACACCAATTCATCGAAATACAGTGACGCCCGTCAACGCCCGTCGTTACGCCTTAACGCCCGTCTCAACGTCTTGACACACTTTCTTAACGCTTTAACGTCGTTTAATGATGCGTTCGAACAAATGTTTCTTTTGTGCTATTGCTCTGACATACGCCGCTTTCCAGTTCATGCCCGAGGTTTTCAACATCGACGCTGTTCTTTCAATTTCCATATGGACTGGGTCCTTATCCAACAATTTCATATGGGTCAGTAAGTCGGCATACCGTTGACGTAAAGCCCGTCGTAATCTGGATGCCAATCTGTTATGGGCTAAAATTGCGACTTCCTCTTTCGCATTACAACACATATAAGGGAAGTGGGAAGAGGTGCCGACATACTGAGTGCGTCACATGACTTCACAGAATAGTCGTCTGGTAAACCTATTCTAAAGCACATACCAAGAATCTTAACGATTCGTTGCGTTGAAACTTGTTTTCTGTGACCTCCAACATCTCGCCCATCTCGGCGTCCATACTTTCTTTGAACAAATCCTTCCATAGCCTCGAGTTCATATTATGTTCTTCAACCTCGGGTTGGTCCTTCACGGTTGGGTGATATTCCGGGACTGATGATATGAAGGGGCCCCGCTGTACGGGGGTGGGTTGCTGCTTTACCAGATGTGGGCTCGGTGGATGGTGTAGGGGCTGTGGTGATCCCTCGCCGGGTAGCAGGTGGGTCTTCAGCCGGCGATCTTCGGGGGTATGGGCTTTTAAATCTACGAAGAGGTAGCCGTACGGACGATTTGTCGCTTCTTGAAACGCCTGCATGAAATGGTCGATGTTCGGAGGATAAATTCGACTACCAAACACACGAATTTGTGCTCTGCCGATAGGGTTGGAGAATAACACAAAGTATTGGCAGTTCAAGGCAATATCTCTGGACGCCTTCCCTTGAGGGAAGAGATTCTGGGTCAAATAGATGGCGGACAGATTGCGATGATGGGACCCTTTGGTGAATAGGTTGGCGATTTTCGAATTGTCCTTGGCCGCACTCATCAGATCATCTAGCTCCACCACGTTGGTCTGCTCGGGGTCAAAGTGATACGGTTCGTCTATGTTGTGAGGAATCTCTGGGACGAAACTCACGGTCTGTAATCGCGTAGTTTCGTAGGCGGGCTGCCATTGGCTAAAACACCAAACAACACGTGTCGAAGCTGGGGCTGCCACACCTTCCTCTAAGAACTTCATCACCCAGGACGTCATTCCACATCCGTAGGGCCGCTCACCGTCATCGTATAGGGATGCTCTACTGCACTTGTTGGACCTATAGCGGGACTCGGCGGTGTCTCTTGGTTGTGTTTGCCTTGAATGTACCTGAGCATACTATCGCGACGAGAGAAGGTTCTCTGACAGAACACCACCACTGTCGGAAGTGGCGGCGGTGGTGGTGGTGATGGGGGTGGAAGGTGGTGGTGTGCGTGGGTGGTGGTAGTGTGTGGTGGTGGTGTTGGTGGTGGTGTCTGTACATATAAGAATGATGCAAATGTCACCTCCGAGCTCTGAGCTCCACAGCCTTTGAGCTCCAAGAGCTCCGATCCAAGAACTCTGTCACACGGGAGCTCCCACCACCACCACCACCGGGCGTTGACGCAAGTCAACGCCCGGTGGTGGCGGTGGTGGTGGTGTGTGTGGGTGGGTGGGTGTGTGTGGTGGTGGTGTTGGTGGTGGTGTCTGTACATATAAGAATGAACATGTGTCCCTCATCAGTCCTTATGTAGTGGTCGACAGGTCGTGTACGTGTACGTTCTGTAAGAGAACCTTCTCTCGTCGCGATAGTATGCTCAGGCACATTCAAGGCAAACACAACCAAGAGACACCGCCGAGTCCCGCTATAGGTCCAACATGTGTAGTAGAGCATCCCTATGCGATGACGGTGAGCGGCCCTACGGCATGTGGAAAGACGTCTTGGGTGATGAAGTTCTTAGAAGAAGGTGTGGCAGCCCCAGCTCCGACACGTGTTGTTTGGTGTTATAGCCAATGGCAGCCCGCCTACGAAACTACGCGATTACAGAATGTGAGTTTCGTCCCAGGGATTCCTCACGACATAGACGAACCGTATTACTTTGACCCTGAGCAGACCAACGTTGTGGTGCTAGATGATCTGATGAGTGCGGCCAAGGACAATTCGAAAATCGCCGACCTATTCACCAAAGGGTCCCATCATCGCAATCTATTTGACCCAGAATCTCTTCCCTCAAGGGAAGGCGTCCAGAGATATTGCCTTGAACTGCCAATACTTTGTGTTATTCTCCAACCCTCTCGACAGAGCACAAATTCGTGTGTTTGGTAGTCGAATTTATCCTCAGAACATCGACCATTTCATGCAGGCGTTTCAAGAAGCGACAATTCGTCCGTACGGCTACCTCTTCGTAGATTTAAAAGCCCATACCCCTGAAGATCGCCGGCTGACGACCCACCTGCTACCCGGCGAGGGATCACCACAGCCCCTACACCATCCACCGGGCACACATCTGGTAAAGCAGCAACCCACTCCCGTACAGCGGGGCCCCTTCATATCATCAGTCCCGGAATATCACCCAACCGTGAAGGACCAACCCGAGGTTGAAGAACATAATGTGAACTCGAGGCTATGGAAGGATTTGTTCAAAGAAAGTATGGACGCCGAAATGGGCGAGATGTTGGAGGTCACAGAAAACAAGTTTCAACGCAAAGGGTATTCGAAAGAGGAAGCCGCAATGTTAGCCCATAACAGATTGGCCTCCAGACTACGACGGGCTTTACGTCAGCGGTATGCCGACTTACTGACCCATATAAAATTGTTGGATAAGGACCCAGTCCATATGAAAATTGAAAGAACAGCGTCGATATTGAAAACCTCGGACATGAACTGGAAAGCGGCGTATGTCAGAGCAATAGCACAAAAGAAACATTTGTTCGAATGCATCATTAAACGACGTTAAAGCGTTAAGAAAGTGTGTTAAGACGTTAAGACGGGCGTTAAGGCATAACGACGGGCGTTGACGGGCGTCACTGTATTTCGATGAATTGGTGTCAATTCCATGGAAGCTTCTGAGCTAATTCACCAGGGCGTTGAAGCGTTAAGCTGAGCGTTGATGGGGGTTGCTGTCTATAAAAGCAAGCGTATTTCTAAAAACACGCACAGTCGACGTCCAACCGTCAACATGGCTTATACTTGCTCTGAGTGCGAACGCACGTTCACCAGACATTACGATATGATGCGACACCAGAAAAATATACATGGGATTGAAGACTCCAAAGATCCGTTGAGGCGGACGCTGATACAGAGACTGCTGAGAGTGTATCGACTGATACCGAAACAGAGATTGCTGAGAGTCTATCTAGTGATACGGAGAGCTTGACCTCAGATAGTCAGCCTACGTCTGTGGAAAGTGGGGCAGAACCTACCTTCTGGGATCGTATTGTGACAGCAGCTATCAATACTTACGCTGCAGCGATCGAGGACGCCGGAGAGAATAATTTACAACAGATGTACACCCAAATGCGCCCTCGCATCAGGAAAACAGCCATGGCGATCTATGAACAGTATACCTTACTACCTCTTGAAATGAAAGGCGACCCCACGCACAGGTCCATCATGAAGACCAAGCGTCACTTGGAAGAGGCTATGGGGCTACCACCCACCAAGGCCCTGGAAAGTGCGATCAGAATGCGCAAACAACTGTTTCAGGACATGCTGCCCGAAGAATATCCAGGACTGTCCGACAACGCTTAGGTCAGACCAAGCAAAGATGAAACTTTCTGAAATGGCGACTTCTGATTGAACAAGAATACATCTAACGGACAGGAACGAATATGACAGATGCAAATGGTGGCCTCTGATAGGGCAAGAGACTTTTTGAGTTGCAAACATACCCAACGCGGCTCCCCCAGCGTGGGTATGATGTAATATTGGGGAAAATAAACTATATAAAACAAAACTTGTTGTTGTTGTTGTTCTCTCATGTGTCATCCTTGTTGTTGTTGTTCTCTCTCCGGTCTATATCATGGCGTCAAGGCGTTATGTTAGAGCGTTAAGGCGTAACTACGAGCGTTGATGGGCCTCACTGCATTTCGAAGAATTAGTGACAATTCCATGGAATATCTAGAAAATCAGGACTTCTGAGCTATTTCACCAGGCCGTTGAAGCGTTAAGCTTGGCGGGCGTTGCTACAAAATGACACCTCACGCGACGCATTCGGACCAAGGATGGTCCATATCTACCCCAAATACCTTCCTGTACTGCCCCAAAATGACCACTTTGCTTACTACAACCAGCTGCGCATGCGCAGATTGACGCGACTTGCACTCAAAAGCACGCCATTCTAACTACCCCACACAAGCTTCACTTTGACACCTTCCAGGACCCATTCGAACCCATAGCGATCCATCTCTACCCCAAACACACCCCCCCATACCCCCCCAACATGCCTGCTTTCTATACTACGGCCAGACTGCGCATGCGCAGACTATTGAAAACGGACGAACCATTAGTCCAGTTGGATGTTCCTCCACGAGAGCTTCAATATAAGACCTAATACGACATCACAGGTTCATTAGGGGCTCACCTAGACCCAAAATGTCAACCCCGTATGGGGTTATAGCCACATAGCCATGCAGTATAGGCCTATGGGCCTACCCAGGCCTCGGGGACCTTTTTCAAAAATTTCACCGTTTCGTTTCGAAAGCCTTCCCATCGTGTTCTAAAAATCCAAACAACCCATTTCACACTGAACGTGTGTGAATTTCCCAGGATGGACCCATACCCCCCATAGCCAGCCTATAGGCCTATATACAGATCTCGGTGACTTTTTCACAAATTTCACCGATTCGCTCCGGGATCCTTCCCATCGTGCTCTAAACGGCGAGACATGAAAAATGAGACCCCACAATCCATATCACAATGAAGGTGTGTGAATTTCCCAGGATGGTCCCATACCCCCATAGCCAGCCCATAGCCCTATATACAGATCTCGGTGACTTTTTCACAAATTTCACCGATTCGCTCCGGGACCATTCCCATTGTCATTTTCTCTGCGAGACGAGAAAAACGAGACCCCACAACCCATAGTAAAGCCCACAAAAAAATTGACCACCCCTCCCCCATATAGCCAGTATGAGCCTATATACAGACCTCGGTGACTTTTCCCAAAAAGTTCACCGCTTCGCTCCGGGACCCCTTCCATTGTATTTTCCTCGGCGAGACGAGAAAAACGAGACCACACAACCCTTAGTAACACCCACACAAAAATTGACCACCCCTCCCCTCACATAGCCAGTATGAGCCTATATGGAGATATACCCATACAGGCATTTCCCCGTATATTGTATGTTGTACGAGTCCGTGTTCCGCTTTTTATTTATTTATTTATTCTGTGAAAACACCCATGACATGACTGAAGCGAGCCTCACTCGGCCCAATGGAACCATGCAGCGTGGAACTCTTCTGTGTTGGAGGTAGTTTTTGGTCTCTTGAGATGGTGGCGCCATCGTAATGACGTCATCAGTTTATGTGTACTTTCCGGATAATAAAAGGTCCCACCAAGAGCTCTGCCACATACCCCACCCGTAGAGAGCCTCACAAAGTTTCCCCTTAAATTTTACCCGGGGGAACAAATAAGTAGGTCAATCTGCGTTTAAATAGCCTTTATATACTACTAAGGTCATCACCTTTTATGGGCGATGAGGCAACATCATCACCCTTAAAAGGTGGTGACCGCCACCATTTAAAGGTAATGGCTCTGACAAATCACCCTTTAAAGGTGATGACCACGTCTAATCACCATTAAAGGGGACTCATCCCCTTTTTCCTCGTTGTGTTTATGAAGGTGTTTCCCTGTAAGGTTTCCCAAAACAAATTGTCGATTAATCAACAATTTGTTAGACAGCATAATATATATTGTATTAATTCCATCTTGAAGTTCTCAACAAAATGAGCACACACACACGCAAACACACACACACACATGTGAATGTTAAAGTAACAATTTGGTATGAACTCTTCCAACTAAAAAAAATCGATCCCTTGTTTTGGTAAATGATGTAAATGCAATATAATTATCACCATTTTTTTATTTTATAGCTACATTCCAGATTATCCTGGTTGTCTTAAAATATCAAGTATGACTGACATACATGATAATCTAGAAACCACTAACTTTTGGACTGAAGAATATACTAATCAGTGATGCGAAACTGACGATAGGACTGAAAACCGTGATGTTTTTTCGGAATCATTCGAATCTGTTGACCGCTTTTCTCTTACAAACAACCAGCTTGTTTTTAATATATGGTTTTAATTTGTGCCCGCGGAAACGCGGAAAGTCATCATGGACGATGACAGACTATTCTGAATGTCGCATCTGTTTTAGCCACACTTCTCCCGAAGTGAGTTATGTGAGCTTCTAAACATTTTCCGTTACCTATTCATACATGTTTGCTTTTGACTTCAACTGATTGGTATGAAATAATAATTTTGAGAGGACGCCACAGCAAAAAGTAAACGTAATAAACTAGTATTTACATTGCTTCCATGGCACATGAAGACAAGAATGAAGAAATCGAACTCCCTGTCCGGGTTGTTCAGTTTATTGCGAGCCTTCTCCAGCTTGCCCTTTACATATTGTTTAGGTTGATCCTCTTCGGCCTCAACTTCATAATGCATGGTGTCTTTAAAGAACGTTTTTAGCCCGATCACGTCGTGCTCGCATCCTGGAGAGAAAGTATATAAGGAAATAAATAAAGTTAACATTTTTTTTATAAATTATTTTTCTATATTTCTGTAATAATTCTGTTCAAAGCAATACCTAGATATCAACACCATTGAAATATGTTCCACAGATCGATCACGGGTCGTTTTGTTATTGTGAAGCGCGATATAATTATTGTTTAGTTGGAATCTGTTAATAAATTACTCCTGATTTTCGTTGTATTCGAACTCAGCCTAAACGCACGCAAACTGGGTGAGAACAATGGTCACACCAGTTTCTTTCCCACAGGGCTCAATGAAAAGGTATTTTTCGAATTTGATCGAAATCGTGTAAGGGTATAACCATATGCGAAAACTTCCCAAATATTAGAGCATAAGCCTTTCTTGCTTTGTGGAGCTGTGCGGCCAATATATGATGTTCGATCTGGATTATTTTTTGGTTTCTTCCTGTTGATAAATATCCCTCATGAAGCATAGTGATTATTCAAAGCGAGGAAATCATCCATACACAGTTTGGTGAATGTGAAGGAACCTTCAACAATTTCTTCTTACAGGCGCACAAAGAACAGTTTAATACAGGTCGGCCAAAAGCGGTGCATATAGTGGCTACCAATGAATACTGGGGAACTAAGTGCATCTCGAAGGACTAACTATATGCTTAACCCCTCAACCAAAAAGTGGAAATTTTAATATTTACATGCTCAGCTGTTAGGCACACTAACTCCAGTACTAAGTCGGGTTATATAAATATATCCTCGTATAGTTGTATTCTCTGTCATAATCTGTCTGTGGTATATGTACAGTAATACCAAAAGAGATATCTAGATCTTTTAATTATTTTACCACGAATCCTGAATGATCCAGAGGTGCGCAACACTGTACCTAACCATTTTAAGTTTACAAAATTCCCTTGCCTTTCATATAAGTATACTAATTCCATAGCCAACAAAATACTCAATTACTCTTATGCTGTCAAGGGGTCTGACTGGAACTTAAGCACGTCAGGAGGCTATAGTTGTGATTGTGAATCGTCGAACTTTATCTTTATAGCATGCAAACATATTATGACTGGTAACCTTGATATAGTGGATGATAAGGACCTAACATACTCCTGATGAAGGGACCGAAATATAGAGAGCCGAGAGGAGATAACCCGAAGGCCGCCCATAAGATAGTCCTGACTGCACTGGAACAGTACGTTAGTGAGTGGTAGAACCTACATCACCTCCTACAGCGAGAAAAGTAGAACCTACAGTACTCCCTACAGGGCGAAAAAAGTACAACCTACAGTACAGATTGGCTGGAGTGCATCAAGATCAAGGTCGCTGAAGCAATCCGCCATATTGAGAGAAGTACCCTTCCCGAAGCAAACCAGGTGCTGGTTATTAGCACGCCATCATCAAATACGTCTACTTACTGCCAAACTACATTTACTTGGGGGAATTTATCTTCCAACCACTCATAACGATATACCAAAGGTGTATTAGACTTCCGACATGCATAAATCACCATACAAAGCCAGATTCATAGCTGGTTCTAGAAGCTGCACCAACCAGCTTCTTTCAACCTTGTTGACGAAGGTCTTTCAGGAGGTAAAAGAATTTTGGGAAAGCTATTGCGCGACAATTTCTAAAAAATCTGGTGTTAAATGTATGTATTGTGGATATTCAAAAAGTCTACGGTAGAACTTGATGCATACTACAATCTCTCACCATGACCTGATTGACCGTCTTAATTCAATAGTAGGCCTACTGATATATTTATGTCAAAAGCCATAAAGCATTCTTTGGCTCTACTACATACTAGGGATATCATTCATGGGATATTTCGTTGTTTGAATTTCTCATTAATAATATCTATGTGAAATATGGCAACAATCTATCGACAGCACATCGATATTCCAATAGGTACTAATTGTGCACCCCTTTTGGCTGACCTTTATCTGTTCTCTTATGAAAATGACTATATGCAGACGCTTTCAAAAACCGATGATTTCAAAGCCCATCCTTTCTAATTCACCCAACGCTATATAGACGACAGTAGTATAGAAAGAGTGAATTCCTTACCATTTATGCAAATTAGGTGGCGTCATGTGGCTGCTCAGAAGCCAATCAGAAGCGAGTATTTTGTCACTGACCTTTCCCACCTCCAACACAGAAGAGTTCCAATCTAGGTGGAGGTAACTCTGGGTCACTATAGTTCCGGCAAAGGGCCCCTGGGCATGTATTCATCCGCGGTGATGCGGTCTGGCGGTGATGCGGTCGGGGAAAAAACTTCCGAGGAGAAAAAGTTGTCCCTAGACTACAAATACGCTGCATGGTCCGATGGGGTCGTATAAGGTATCAAAGTGAAGCATTTATGAAGGGGCATCTCATGGGGTGGGTGTGGGGTTGGAATAGGGTCATGCTGCGCATGCGCGGTGGACAAAGGGTATGGAAATAGACGTTTTGGGGTCTAGGGGAGCCACGAGTGGCCCTATGGAGTCGTATGAGATATCAATGTGATGCTACAACATGGCGGCTACAACATGGCGCCTACAACATGGCGGCTACAACATGGTGGCATGACAGGGAAAAACCCCAGTACATAACAAACAAGTCTGGACATGTCCAAAGGTCACGCATTTCGTCCGGTGTCGAAAACTGGCCATTTTGTCGGGATGTGGTCATGTAGTGTCGAAAACTGGACCTTGTATGGGACCCGTTAATGGCGGCTCCAAGATGGCGGCTTATTATAATGGATAAAATAGACATGGTTTTGTTTCATAATGGATAAAGTAGCCATGGTTCTCCATTATAATGGATAAATTAGCCATGGTTGTGTTTCATAATGGATAAAGTAGCCATGGTTGTGTTTCATAATGGATAAAGTAGCCATTCTTCTGTATTATAATAGATAAAGTAGCCATGGTTCTGTATTATAATGGATAAAGTAGCCATGGTTCTCTATTATAATAGATAAAGTAGCCATGGTTCTGTATTATACTGGATAAAGTAGCCATGGCTCTCTATTATAATAGATAAAGTAGCGATGGTTCTGTTTAATAATGGATAATGTAGCCATGGTTCTTTATTATAATACATGTAGTGGCACTTCAAATAATAAAGTAGACATGGTTCTGTATTATAATGGATAAAATAGTCATGGTTTTGTTTCATAATGGATAAAGAAACCATGGTTCTGTATTATAATGGATAAAGTAGCCATGGTTCTGTATTATAATGGATAAAGTAGCCATGGTTCTGTATTATAATGGATAAAGTAGACATGGTTCTGTATTATAATGGATAAAATAGACATGGTTTTGTTTCATAATGGATAAAGTAGCCATGGTTCTGTATTATAATGGATAAAGTAGCCATGGTTGTGTTTCATAATGGATAAAGTAGCCATGGTTCTGTATTATAATGGATAAAATAGACATGGTTTTGTTTCATAATGGATAAAGAAGCCATGGTTCTGCATTATAATGGATAAAGTAGCCATGGTTCTGTATTATAATGGATAAAATAGACATGGTTTTGTTTCATAATGGATAAAGTAGCCATGGTTCTGTATTATAATGGATAAAGTAGCCATGGTTCTCTATTATATTGGATAAATTAGCCATGGTTTCTGTATTATAATGAATAAAGTAACCATGGTTCTGTATTATAATGGATAAAGTAGCCATGGTTCTGTATTATAATGAGGCCCGACCATGGTTCTGTATTATAATGGATAAAGTAGCCATGGTTCTGTATTATAATGAGGCCCGGCCATGGTTCTGTATTATAATGGATAAAGTAGCCATGGTTCTGTATTATAATGGATAAAATAGACATGGTTTTGTTTCATAATGAGGCCCGGCCCGTGAAATAGCTCAGAAGTTCTGATTTTCTAGATATTCCATGGAATTGTCACTAATTCTTCGAAATGCAGTGACGCCCGTCAACGCTTGTAGTTACGCCTTAACGCTCTAACATAACGCCTTGACGCAATGATATAGACCGGAGAGAGAACAACAACAACAGGAATGACACTTGAGAGAACAACAACAAGTTTTTTCATATAGTTTATTTTCCCCTCCATCATAACATACCCACGCTGGGGGAGCCGCGTTGGGTATGTTTACAACTCATGAAAACTCTTGTCCGATCAGAGGCCACCATTTGCATCTGTCCTATTCGCTCCTGTCCGTTAGAGTTTTGTCCAATCAGAAGTCTCCATTTCAGAAAGTTCCATCTTCGGCCATGTTCACTCTGAACCGTTTATTCTAATCATCGTCGGACAGGCCTGGATATTCTTCGGGCAGCATGTCCTGAAACAGTTGTTTGCGCATTCTGATCGCATTTTCCAGGGCCTCGGTGGGTGGTAGCCCCATAGCCTCTTCCAAGTGACGCTTTGTCTTCATGATGGACCTGTGCGTGGGGTCGCCTTTCATTTCAAGCGGTAGGAAGGTATACTGTTCATAGATCGCCATGGCTGTTTTCCTGATGCGGGGGCGCATTTGGGTGTACGTCTGTTGTAAATTCTCCTCTCCGGCATCCTCGATCTCTGCAGCGTAAGTATTGATAGCTGCTGTCAAAATACGATCCCAGAAGGTAGGTTCTGCCTCACTTTCCACGGGCGTAGGCTGACTATCTGAGGTCAAGCTCTCCGTATCACTAGATAGACATGTATATTTTTCTGGTGTCGCATCATATCGTAATGTCTGGCGAACGTGCGTTCGCACTCAGAGCATGTATAAGCCATATTGACGGTTGAACGTCGACTGTGCGTGTTTTTGGAAATACGCTCGCTTTTATAGAGAGTAACGCCCATCAACGCTTAGCTTAACGCTTCAACGCCCTGGTGAATTAGCTCAGAAGCTCTGATTTCCATGGAATTAACATCAATTTATCGAAATGCAGTGACGCCCGTCAACGCCCGTCGTTACGCCTTAACGCCAGTCTCAACGCCTTATCACACTTTCTTAATGCTTTAACGTCGTTTAATGATGCGTTCGAACAAATGTTTCTTTTGTGCTATTGCTCTGACATACGCCGCTTTCCAGTTCATGCCCGAAGTTTTCAACATCGACGCTGTTCTTTCAATTTCCATATGGACTGGGTCCTTATCCAACAATTTCATATGGGTCAGTAAGTCGGCATACCGCTGACGTAAAGCCCGTCGTAGTCTGGGTGCCAATCTGTTATGGGCTAAAATTGCGGCTTCCTCTTTCGAATACCCCTTGCGTTGAAACTTGTTTCCTGTGACCTCCAACATCTCGCTGATCTCAACGTCCATACTTTCTTTGAACAAATCCTTCCATAGCCTCGAGTTCACATTATGTTCGTCAACCTCGGGTTGGTCCTTCACGGTTGGGTGATATTCCGGGACTGGTGGCATGAAGAAGGCCCGCTGTACGGGGGTGGGTTACTGCTGCTCTGCCAGGGGTGGACTCGGTGGATAGTGTAGGGGCTGTGGTGATCCTTCGCCGGGTACCAGGTGGGTCGTCAGCCAACGATCTTCGGGGTATGGGCTTTTAAATCTACAAACAGGTAGCCGTACGGACGAATTGTCGCTTCTTGAAACGCCCGCATAAAATGGTCAATGTTCTGAGGATAAATTCGACTCTGTCGATGGGGTTGGAGAACAACACAAAGTATTGGCAGTTCAAGGCAATATCTCTGGACGCCTTCCCTTGAGGAAAGAGATTCTGAGTCAAATAGATGACGGACAGATTGCGATGATGGGACCCTTAGGTGAATAGGTCGGCGATTTTCGAATTGTCCTTGGCCGCACTCATCAGATCATCTAGCACTACCACGTTGGTCTGCTCGGGGTCAAAGTAATACGGTTCGTCTATGTCATGAGGAATCCCTGTGACGAAAGTTTCGTAGGCGGTCTGCCATTGGCTATAACACCAAACAACACGTGTCGGAGCTGGGGTTGCCTCACCTTCCCCTAAGAACTTCATTACCCAGGACGTCTTTCCACATGCCGTAGGGCCGCTCACCGTCATCGTATAGGGATGCTCTACTGCACTTGTTGGACCTATAGCGGGACTCGGCGGTGTCTCTTGGTTGTGTTTGCCTTGAATGTGCCTGAGCATACTATCGCGACGAGAGAAGGTTCTCTGACAGAACGTACACGTACACGACATGTTGATCTGTCGACCCATACATAAGGACTGATGAGGGACACATGTTCATTCTTATATGTACAGACACCACCACCAACACCACCACCACACACTACCACACATGCACACACACACACCCGGCGCGCAAAGGTTTCAACCGCGGTGGAAACCTTTACACCGCGCGCACCGGGGTCAAAGGTCAGTTCCGGTCACGTGAACGGAAGCGGAAGTGACCTCACAGAGTTCGTATGCAAATGTCACTTCCGAGATCTGGGCTCCACAGGCTTTGAGCTCCAAGAGCTCCTATCCAAGAGCTCTGCCACACGGGAGTTCCCACCACCATCACCGGGAGTTGACGCCCGTCAACGCCCGGTGGTGGCGGTGGTGGTGGTGGTGGTGGTGTGTGTGTGTCTGTGTGTGTGTGTGTGTGTGTGTGGCAGTGTGAGGTGGTGGTGTTGGTGGTGGTGTCTGTACATATAAGAATGAACATGTGTCCCTCATCAGTCCTTATGTATTGGTCGACAGATCAACATGTCGTGTACGTGTACGTTCTGTCAGAGAACCTTCTCTCGTCGCGATAGTATGCTCAGGCACATTCAAGGCAAACACAACCAAGAGACACCGCCGAGTCCCGCTATAAGTCCAACAAGTGCAGTAGAGCATCCCTATACGATGATGGTGAGCGGCCCTACGGCATGTGGAAATATGTCCTGCGTAATGAAGTTCTTAGAGGAAGGTGTGGCAAGCCCAGCTCCGACACGTTGTTGTTTGGTGTTATAGCCAATGGCAGCCCGCCTACGAAACTACGCGATTACAGAATGTGAATTTCGTCCCAGGGATTCCTCATGACATAGACGAACCGTATTACTTTGACCCCGAGCAGACCAACGTGGTAGTGTTAGATGATCTGATGAGTGCGGCCAAGGACAATTCGAAAATCGCCGACCTATTCACCAAAGGGCCCCATCATCGCAATCTGTCCGTCATCTATTTGACTCAGAATCTCTTTCCTCAAGGGAAGGCGTCCAGAGATATTGCCTTGAACTGCCAATACTTTGTGTTGTTCTCGAACCCCATCGACAGAGATCAAATCCGTGTGTTTGGTAGTCGAATTTATCCTCAGAACCTTGACCATTTTATGCGGGCGTTTCAAGAAGCGACAACTCGTCCGTACGGCTACCTGTTCGTAGATTTAAAAGCCCATACCCCCGAAGATCGTCGGCAGACGACCCACCTGTTACCCGGCGAGGGATCACCACAACCCCTACACCATCCGCCGAGTCCACTCCTGGCAGAGCAGCAGCAACCCACGCCCGTACAGCGGGCCTTCTTCATACCACCAGTCCCGGAATATCACCCAATTGTGAAGGACCAACCCGAGGTTGAAGAACATAATGTGAACTCGAGGCTATGGAAGGATTTGTTCAAAGAAAGTATGGACGCCGTGATGAGCGAGATGTTGGAGGTCACAGGAAACAAGTTTCAAAGCAAAGGGTATTCGAAAGAGGAAGCCGCAATTTTAGCCCATAACAGATTGGCACCCAGACTACGACGGGCTTTACGTCAGCGGTATGCCGACTTACTGACCCATATGAAATTGTTGGATAAGGATCCAGTCCATATGGAAATTGAAAAAACAGCGTCGATGTTGAAAACCTCGGGCATGAACTGGAAAGCGACGTATGTCCGAGCAATAGCACAAAAGAAACGTTTTTTCGAACGCCTCATTAAACGACGTTAAAGCATTAAGAAAGTGTGATAAGGCGTTGAGACGGGCGTTCAGGCGTAACGACGGGCGTTGGCGGGCGTCACTGCATTTCGATGAATTGATTGTCAATTCCATGGAAATCAGAGCTTCTGAGCTAATTCACCAGGGCGTTGAAGCGTTAAGCTAAGCGTTGATGGGCGTTACTGTCTATAAAAGCGAGCGTATTTCCAAACACACGCACAGTCGACGTTCAACCGTCAACATGGCTTATACTTGCTCTGAGTGCGAACGCACGTTCACCAGACATTACGATATGATGCGACACCAGAAAAATATACATGGGATTGAAGACTCCGAGGAGTCCGTTGAGGCAGATGCTGATACAGAGACTGCTGAGAGTGCATCGACTGATACCGAATCCAAGATTGCTGACAGTCTATCTAGTGATACGGAGAGCTTGACCTCAGATAGTCAGCCTACGTCCGTGGAAAGTGAAGCAGAACCTACCTTCCGGGATCGTATTTTGACAGCAGCTATCAATACTTACGCTGCAGCGATCGAGGACGCCGGAGAGGATAATTTACAACAGACGTACACCCAAATGCGCCCCAGCATCAGGAAAACAGCCATGGCGATCTATGAACAGTATACCTTACTACCGCTTGAAATGAAAGGCGAGCCCACGCACAGGTCCATCATGAAGACCAAACGTCACTTGGAAGAGGCTATGGGGCTACCACCCACCGAGGCCCTGGAAAATGCGATCAGAATGCGCAAACAACTGTTTCAGGACATGCTGCCCGAAGAATATCCAGGCCTGTCCGACGATGATTAGAATAAACGGTTCAGAGCGAACATGGCCGAAGATGGAACGTTCTGAAATGGAGACTTCTGACTGGACAAAAATCTAAAGGACAGGAACGAATAGGACAGATGCAAATGGTGGCCTCTGATCGGGCAAGAGTTTTCTTGAGTTGTAAACATACCCAACGCGGCTCCCCCAGCGTGGGTATGTTATGATGGAGGGGAAAATAAACTATATGAAAAATTTCTTGTTGTTGTTGTTCTCTCAAGTTTCATCCTTGTTGTTGTTGTTGTTCTCTCTCCGGTCTATATCATGGCGTCAAGGCGTTATGTTAGAGCGTTAAGGCGTAACTACAAGCGTTGACGGGCGTCACTGCATTTCGAAGAATTAGTGACAATTCCATGGAATATCTAGAAAATCAGAACTTCTGAGCTATTTCACGGGCCGGGCCTCATTATGAAACAAAACCATGTCTATTTTATCCATCATAATACAGAACCATGGCTACTTTATCCATTATGATACAGAACCATGGCTACTTTATTCATTATAATACAGAAACCATGGCTAATTTATCCAATATAATACAGAACCATGGCTACTTTATCCATTATAATACAGAACCATGGCTACTTTATCCATTATGAAACAAAACCATGTCTATTTTATCCATTATAATACAGAACCATGGCTACTTTATCCATTATAATACAGAACCATGGATTCTTTATCCATTATGAAACAAAACCATGTCTATTTTATCCATTATAATACAGAACCATGGCTACTTTATCCATAATGAAACACAGCCATGGCTACTTTATCCATTATAATACAGAACCATGGCTACTTTATCCATTATGAAACAAAACCATGTCTATTTTATCCATTATAATACAGAACCATGGCTTCTTTATCGATTATAATACAGAACCATGGCTACTTTACCATTATAATACAGAAGAACCATGGCTACTTTATCCATTATAATACAGAACCATGGCTTCTTTATCCATTATGAAACACACCCATGGCTATTTTATCCATTATAATACAGAACCATGTCTACTTTATTATTTGAAGTGCCACTACATGTATTATAATAAAGAACCATGGCTACATTATCCATTATTAAACAGAACCATGGCTACTTTATCTATTATAATAGAGAGCCATGGCAACTTTATCCAGTATAATACAGAACCATAGCTACTTTATCCATTATAATAGAGAACCATAGCTACTTTATCCATTATAATACAGAACCATGGCTACTTTATCTATTATAATGGAGAACCATGGCTACTTTATCCATTATGAAACAAAACCATGTCTATTTTATCCATTATAATAAGCCGCCATCTTGGAGCCGCCATTAAAGGGGCCCATACAAGGTCCAGTTTTCGTCACTACATGACCACATCCCGACAAAATGGCCAGTTTTCGACACCGGACGAAATGCGTGACCTTTGGGCATGTCCAGACTTGTTTGTTATGTACTGGGGTTTTCCCCTGTCATGCCGCCATGTTGTAGCATCACATTGATATCTCATACGACTCCATAGGGCCACTCGCGGCTCCCCTAGACCCCAAAACGTCTATTTCCATACCCTTTGTCCACCGCGCATGCGCAGCATGACCCTATTCCAACCCCACACCCACCCCATGAGATGCCCCTTCATAAATGCTTCACTTTGATACCTTATACGACCCCATCGGACTATGCAGCGTATTTGTAGTCTAGGAACTACTTTTTCTCCGCGGAAGTTTTTCCCCCGACCGCATCACCGCCAGACCGCATCACCGCGGATGAATATATGCCCAGGGGCCCTTTGCCGGAACTATAGTGACCCAGAGTTACCTCCCCCTAGATTGGAACTCTTCTGTATTGGAGGTGAGAAAGGTCAGTCACGTGACAAAATACTCGCTTCTGATTGGCTGAGAGCAGCCACATGAAGCCACCTAATTTGCATAAATGGTAAGGAATTCACTCTTTCTATACTACTGACGACCTTCTCGCCGCGGATAATCGCTATATGTATGACACAGTGAAGGATATATATCCACCTTCCCTGGATTTGAAGGAAACTAGAGACAGCCCTAATGGCACATTATATTGTTTCTCAGATTTGGCGATACATATCTCATGCTGATAGCAAATATGATATGAGCGTAGCTATGGCGTCACGTTTCGTAACTTGTGTCTAATTCTACTTCACCCGGGACTAGGGATCGTATGAACCAATGTACTTCTAGATCCTCATGGTGTTCATAAGAACAGTCACAATCAAAGAGTGACCGAGATACACCATTCTTTAGATATCGACTTTACAACTAAAATCATATGAAATGGAGACTTCTGACTGGACAAAAATCTAAAGGACAGGAACGAATAGGACAGATGCAAATGGTGGCCTCTGATCGGGCAAGAGTTTTCTTGAGTTGTACACATACCCAACGCGGCTCCCCCAGCGTGGGTATGTTATGATGGAGGGGAAAATAAACTATATGAAAAATTTCTTGTTGTTGTTGTTCTCTCAAGTTTCATCCTTGTTGTTGTTGTTGTTCTCTCTCCGGTCTATATCATGGCGTCAAGGCGTTATGTTAGAGCGTTAAGGCGTAACTACAAGCGTTGACGGGCGTCACTGCATTTCGAAGAATTAGTGACAATTCCATGGAATATCTAGAAAATCAGAACTTCTGAGCTATTTCACGGGCCGGGCCTCATTATGAAACAAAACCATGTCTATTTTATCCATCATAATACAGAACCATGGCTACTTTATCCATTATGATACAGAACCATGGCTACTTTATTCATTATAATACAGAAACCATGGCTAATTTATCCAATATAATACAGAACCATGGCTACTTTATCCATTATAATACAGAACCATGGCTACTTTATCCATTATGAAACAAAACCATGTCTATTTTATCCATTATAATACAGAACCATGGCTACTTTATCCATTATAATACAGAACCATGGATTCTTTATCCATTATGAAACAAAACCATGTCTATTTTATCCATTATAATACAGAACCATGGCTACTTTATCCATAATGAAACACAGCCATGGCTACTTTATCCATTATAATACAGAACCATGGCTACTTTATCCATTATGAAACAAAACCATGTCTATTTTATCCATTATAATACAGAACCATGGCTTCTTTATCGATTATAATACAGAACCATGGCTACTTTACCATTATAATACAGAAGAACCATGGCTACTTTATCCATTATAATACAGAACCATGGCTTCTTTATCCATTATGAAACACACCCATGGCTATTTTATCCATTATAATACAGAACCATGTCTACTTTATTATTTGAAGTGCCACTACATGTATTATAATAAAGAACCATGGCTACATTATCCATTATTAAACAGAACCATGGCTACTTTATCTATTATAATAGAGAGCCATGGCAACTTTATCCAGTATAATACAGAACCATGGCTACTTTATCCATTATAATAGAGAACCATAGCTACTTTATCCATTATAATACAGAACCATGGCTACTTTATCTATTATAATGGAGAACCATGGCTACTTTATCCATTATGAAACAAAACCATGTCTATTTTATCCATTATAATAAGCCGCCATCTTGGAGCCGCCATTAAAGGGGCCCATACAAGGTCCAGTTTTCGTCACTACATGACCACATCCCGACAAAATGGCCAGTTTTCGACACCGGACGAAATGCGTGACCTTTGGGCATGTCCAGACTTGTTTGTTATGTACTGGGGTTTTCCCCTGTCATGCCGCCATGTTGTAGCATCACATTGATATCTCATACGACTCCATAGGGCCACTCGTGGCTCCCCTAGACCCCAAAACGTCTATTTCCATACCCTTTGGCCACCGCGCATGCGCAGCATGATCCTATTCCAACCCCACACCCACCCCATGAGATGCCCCTTCATAAATGCTTCACTTTGATACCTTATACGACCCCATCGGACTATGCAGCGTATTTGTAGTCTAGGAACTACTTTTTCTCCGCGGAAGTTTTTCCCCCGACCGCATCACCGCCAGACCGCATCACCGCGGATGAATATATGCCCAGGGGCCCTTTGCCGGAACTATAGTGACCCAGAGTTACCTCCCCCTAGATTGGAACTCTTCTGTATTGGAGGTGAGAAAGGTCAGTCACGTGACAAAATACTCGCTTCTGATTGGCTGAGAGCAGCCACATGAAGCCACCTAATTTGCATAAATGGTAAGGAATTCACTCTTTCTATACTACTGACGACCTTCTCGCCGCGGATAATCGCTATATGTATGACACAGTGAAGGATATATATCCACCTTCCCTGGATTTGAAGGAAACTAGAGACAGCCCTAATGGCACATTATATTGTTTCTCAGATTTGGCGATACATATCTCATGCTGATAGCAAATATGATATGAGCGTAGCTATGGCGTCACGTTTCGTAACTTGTGTCTAATTCTACTTCACCCGGGACTAGGGATCGTATGAACCAATGTACTTCTAGATCCTCATGGTGTTCATAAGAACAGTCACAATCAAAGAGTGACCGAGATACACCATTCTCTAGATATCGACTTTACAACTAAAATCATATGGATTAAGAATACTGATCAGCGGTATGAATTTGATGTTTTGAACATCATGATGCCTTGCCAGCATCATTCAAAACGGTTTGACCTATAAGGTTGTATTTCTTTCTAAATTTGGTGCCAATACTACTGCTGTTATATGGAATGTCATCGAATTATGAACGTGGAAATTCGGTAATGGACGAAGATTGTATATTAGTATCACTATTCTAAATAATATCGCAATATCATTTCTAATGATGCTCAACTAAGAGTTGTCACTGAAATGCCATAGTTCATATACTCACCGGGTCTGTTGTCTGTGTAGTTGAACATAAGGACATAGCCTCTATTTTCTGGGTATCTCTTGCCGCTATCATCATGGCTGGGAGTTGGACGAGCTCCTAGTATATTAAAAGCGGATGTCATAATAATGTTTTGGGGACCGACACTGCTGTTACATTGAGGAACAAACAATTTACACAGGCTTGACATTCCATGAAGACGTATACGGGATGTCCATTCCTCAGATATTTTCCAACAATTTGAATATCGAGAACAGAAAATAAAGTAGATCGTTTTGGGCCTTTTAGATCTGTAACCGTCAGAGGTTTCAGTACATGGCTGGCTTCCAGGGAGCTTATTGAAAATCTAGCTTCTGGAAAAAGCTCTGGGTAGTGACAGTTCGTTATTCCTATTTTAAATTAAAGTCTATTTTAATTAATCGTCTAGTCTGGAGCTTGTCAAAAATTCCGCATAAATTTTCCTTTTTACAGCATGTATAATAACTGAACTCTACAAAATGACCACCACCTATGATACTGGTAATATATCACGTTTGAAATATCATTCAATTAGATAGGGTGACGTCATAACGTATTGGTGTTCAAACGTCACTGAGGCCATATAATTTAATAACAGGCGGTCAGTGGGTGTATCGCTTATATCCCATTCCCAGTCAAATTGCCAAATGTTGAACCGCACACACCTCTCTAAGACCATACACGACATTATTGAGCTTTGTCCCAGCGAACACGAATACATTATGACATCTGTGCAATTCATGCCATGTACATTTAGGGGGTTTTATATGGAGAGAATTACAAAGTTATTTCAACTGTACTTTTTTTATCAATATTACGGAGTAATGGTAGACATTTTTTAGATTTTAGCTTGGTATACACGCTGCAAAACACAAAATGTATTCGGACCCAACTACTGATTTTGAAAAGTAGTGAAATTCCAAAGTAGACGACTAACTAACTGGCGAGATATTTGAAACGTGGGAAAAGTTTACGACATCTGGTGGCTGAAAAGCAACCATACGACTCCACAGGAAAGACTTTCCAGGCCCCCAAATTCTGACTAGAATACAGAGGACTCTAAGATGTAGATTTGGTATCTCAGCCACGCTTTTATTGCAGCTGTTCATGAACTAAAAGGAACAGACTTTAATGATAACTGGCTTATTTCCAACTTGGTGTTCCCAAAATATTCATTAAGGAGAGCATAATGGTCCTGGTGCACATTTACAACTTTCGTGCCAGTTATCACTCGTTCAAAACAAACCCCATACAGAAAAAAAATCCTTAAAAATTTAAGGAATATTCCCCGACTATTACACCAGCGGAATATTCCTCAACATAACTAAGGAATATTAATTGTCATGTTAAGGAATTTCCTTAACATGCTATGGAATATTCCTTATTGAATTTTAACGCATATTCCGCTGGTATAATAGTCGGGGAATATTCCTTAAATTTTAAGGAATTTTTTTCAGTGCATGGTAAAGTATAGGGACAAATGATAGTCTACACAAAGTTTTGTGCAAGAAACTGGGCAGTATAGGTCATGCGGCAGAGAGATGAGTCAGTCAATTGCAATTCTTTGATTGTGAGAAAGCCATATTGAGCACGTTTATAACAACATTCAAAAAACAGTAGTGATTAACGATGATCAAAATACTTTGTCCTATTTCTCAGCTTATGAGTTAACCGATATCGACTTTGTGTACAACTTTAGATAAAAACGTTTTCCTGTTGATACTCAGAAGAACCAGAAGAGAAAAGAAAAGATAGCAGGAATCGGCAAGCACTTGAGATTTCCCATCGTATGGGACAAAATACTTAATTAGGTACGCCTACACATCTGCCGGAGTAAATGAATCTGAGTATGCTCAATTTGCTGTATCATCTGTAAATATCCATCCTTTGACAACAGTTGTTGTTTAGGGAGAACAAACACCAGCCGGTTACTGTCAAGTGCTCACCTAGTGTACTGGGGAAAGATAACATGGCGCCCGGGTCACTGTCCGCTGAGTATTCAGGTGACACCTCTGGATTTGAGGATCCACTGTCTTCTAAGACAAAGAAGCAAGTTAGAACATGGATAAACAAATTAAAATTCATTTAGATTGAGTAGATCAATACTGATCAGTATTACAGATTTGACGATATCAGCGCCATGATGTTTTCTGGGAATATCATTGATAACTACTAAAGGCACAACTGTCGCAATTGTCAGGCCCCAGCTAATGTCACAATTGTGTTATTAGCAGGCGAATGTGATGCATGCAGCGTCAAAGTTTAATTGCTATAGTTCAGTTTAGTTCCTGTGAAGGAGATGATGAAATTCACTTCAAAAGTATACTTAGGTCTACCTGCTTTTGCTCTCTTCGACTTTGACTGCTGACTTGCAATTGGTTCATCCTGTTTCCGTTTCCCCCTTCTGGATGGCCCCGTGTGTCCTGTGAACAAAGTTACAAATCGGAGAAACAGAATATGGATGAACGAATATGGTATAACATAGTACTATAACTTATAAATTAAAGCTTCATTGCTAAAGGGCTTTTCTGCAGCACAAGCGTCAGGTCCGACATTCATCAGTCAGCCGTCGTCGAAAAAGACTTGCCACGCCCGTAATTGAAATCCTTATTTGCATAGCAGTAATAGCGCCAAACACTAAGCAGGCGAAACATATCTCCGGTATGATTGAACACAAGCTGATCTCTTCACAGATAGAATTGTTCAACAGTTTTCAATGATGTCGGTGTAAAAGGAAAGTTAGTCCGTTGATAATTGTAGTCCGGTGGATATCTCTTGACCCAGCTAAGAATGTTATCTCTTGACCCAGCTAAGGATGCTATTTCTTGACCCAGCTAAGAATGCTATCTCTTGATCAAGCTAGGAATGCTATCTCTTGACCCAGCTAAGGATGCTATCGCTTGATCCAGCTAAGGATGCTATCTCTTGGCCCAGCTAAGAATGCTATCTCTTGATCAAGCTAAGAATGCTATCTCTTGACCCAGCTAAGGATGCTATCGCTTGACCCAGCTAAGGATGCTATCTCTTGACTAAGCTAAGGATGCTATCTCTTGACCCAGCTAAGGATGCTATCTCTTGACCCAGCTAAAGATGCTATCTCTTGACTCAGCTAAGGATGCTATCTTTTGATCCAGCTAAGGATGCTATCTCTTGACCCAGCTAAGGATGCTATCTCTTGACTCAGCTAAGAATTATTATTTCCTATTTTCTCTTCTATATAAAAATACTGAGAATCGCTCTAATTTCTCGGGATCGGGATTCCTTTCACACTGACAAGAATGACCAGCATTGTTTATACAAAACAATTATCAAATGGTTCCATAGAGTATTTGGTGATTGGTTCACTGCTGATATGAACGTCGTGAAGGATTTGCTGTACATGCTCTTCATGTGAAACATTGTGCCTCGCTCGTATTTTATTAAACTGTGATATTTATTACGAAATGTGAGAAACCTAGAATGAAGCCACCCGATAACAATCAAACCAGTTGCTGTTATTGTGGGTCGTGGCATTGGATGACATTTTCACGTTCCGGTCAAGGCCTACATGATCTAACGAATGGTACTATACGAAATGTATCCCACATCTGTAGGTCATTCTCGAATAGTATTATCACGAGTTTGGTAGTTGGGTAGGCCTATCTGGTAAAATGTTAGAGAAAGCCGTTTTCAGTTTGATGGATTACAAATATGATGATCCTTTCGTCTATCGTTAATTTTCTTAAACGGAAGCATGGTTAAACGGGTTCTTATCTAAGACAACACCTAATGAGATTATCTGCAAAACTATATTCCGCCTTGTTCCAATCCTGATTTTTGTGTTCAATTGGCCATTGCAACGGTACTCTTGAGTGTCGCGTTGTAAAACTGTTCTATCGAGAACAGTGCTATGCACGATAGTAGTAGTATAAACTCCGAAAAGTTAACATTGATCTCTTTGCACTTAAACTTGAGCGGTAACTCTTGATTTCCCTGAAGCATCCGACAGGGGCCGGGCGCCACAAGCTCAAGGTTATAGGCATTCTCGTCTCGCGAGACTCCCTACTGCGAGAAAGAGTCTCACGGGTAAATGGGAGCCATCTCCCCAAAATTTGGGGGATGAGTAGGCGGCGTATGATTTTCACCCGTCTGTATCCGGCTTGTCATTGACCTGCTGACTCCGCCGAGTTAGAAGCGAATTGCTAAACATAACGTGGGCTATATAATTGGGAAATGACTCTTTCCGTTTCGGAGCATATCAATCGCGAACAAATTATTGTCGGTATGTATACTTGGCCGTGAAAGCGAGTTATCTAATACAAGAAGTAGTTCGCACAGTTCCGATCAAGAAAACAATATGGCTGCGCCCATGCCAGCTGGCCACGGTGAGAGAGAAACGGGTAATTTCATCAAAGCGCTGGAATTCGCTAAGAGAAAGCTGGGTGTTTGTGCCACCTTGAAAGAAAAACAAGTAGAGGCACTGACGGCAGCTTACAACGGCAGAGACTGTATTGCTGTTCTACCTACAGGCTATGGGAAAAGCTTGATATTTCAATTTCTACCATGGGTTCTGCAGAAGCGGCATGGCCTGGATATGGCTATGATAACTTTCGTTGTTTCGCCCCTGAATTCAATAATGCAAGACCAGGTTGTAAGTATTCATTTTAACAATGCTACTATTTTCCTCCTCTATTTATTTGTATCCAAATTTAGCTTCATTCAATCCTACAAGTTTTATGGGGTGGGATAAGGCCTACATGTTGTCTGTCAAGCGAGTCACATGTGTGGTCATATGATCACTTGGAAAAGTCGAGCGAGTGATTCAAAAACGTCACCAGTTTACATGAGAGTCGCTTTGGTCTCCCGCGGGTAGACACGGCTCTCTTTGAGAATGGGTTATAGATTGCATCAGCATTGGCTGTGTGCCAAGTTTTGACCAGTATAGTTCCGTTAACCTTTGACCGGGTATTCCTCCGCGGTGATGCGGTCATGTCTGGTGGTGAGGCTTCACGGGAGAAAGCATCCACGGAGAAAAATAGTCCCACGAATTCAAATACGCTGCATGGTCCGATTGGGTCGTATGAGGTATCAATGTGAAGCATTTATGAAGGGGCATCTGATGGACTGGGAGTGGGGTTGAAATAGCGTCATTCTGCGCATGCGCGGTAGACCAAGGGTATGGAAATATACCTTTTGGCGTCTAGGAGAGCCATTCATGGTCCGATGGAGTTGAGTGAGGTATCAATGTGAAGCCTATGTGAAGGGGTATCTGATGGGCTGGGTGTGGGGTTGAAATATCGTCATTCTGCGCATGCGAGGTAGACCAAGGGTATAGAAATAGATGTTTTGTGGGCCTAGGGGAGCCACTATTGGTCCGATTGGGTCGAGTGATGTATCAATGTGAAACCTATGTGAGGGGGCATCCGATGAGATGGGTCTGGGGTTGAAATATAGTCATTCTTGCAGGAAACAAGCCTATGTTTATGTATACTATGATTGTCTTTTTGAATTTGGTGCTAATACTGTTATGTGGAAAATGAAATAGGTCTTTGGATTATGGACGCGGATATTCTCTAATGGACGACGGCTGGATTATGAATGACGGACTAGACGCTTGTAATTCTGCGCAGGCACGGTAGACCAAGGGTATGGAATAGACGTTTTGGGATCTAGGGGAGCCCCTAATGGGCCGATCGAGTGGAGTGAGGTTTCACTGTTAAGCCTATGTGAGAGGGCATCCGTCTGGACTAGTGTCTCGGCCGTTGTCAACATTCTGCGCAGGCGCAAACAGGGAATGGGTATGGAAATAGACCTTTTGGGGTCTGGGTGGGCTACTAGTGGTCCTATGGAGTCGTATGAGGTATCAATGTGAAGCCTATGTGAGGGGACATCCGACTGGGTGGGTGAGACGTAAAACTGACGTCACTCTGCGCATGCGCAGTAGACCAAGTGTATGGAAATATACGTTTTGGGGTCGAGGTGGGCCACTTTTGGTCCTATGGAGTCGTATGAGGTATCAATGTGAAGCATTCGGGAAGGAGCATCTGACTGGGTGGATGTGGGTAGGAATATCATCATTCTGCGCAGGCGCGGTGGACAAAGTGTATGGAAATAGGCGTTTTGGGGTCTGGATGGGCCAGTAGTGGTCCTATGGAGTCGAGCGAGGTATCAATGTGAAGCTTATGTGAGGGGGCATCTGTCTGGACTAGTGTGTCGTCCGTGGACAACATTCTGCGCATGCGGGAATTTTGGGAAAATTGCATTGGAATGAATGTTTTATGATATAGGGGAGTCCCTAATGGGCCGATGGAGTCGTATGAGGTATCAATGTGAAGCCTATGTGAGGGGGCATCCGCCTGAACTAGTGTCGCGGCCGTTGTCTACATTCTGCGCATGCGCAAACAGGGAATTGTTAGCAACGCCCGCCAATGCCAAGCTCAACGCTTCAACGCCCTGGTGAATTAGCCCAAAAGCTCTGATTTTCATGGAATTGTCACTAATTCATTGGAAATGCAGTGACGCCCGTCAACGTCCGCCTTAACGCCCTTGCATAACGCTTTGACGCCATGATATAGACAGATGAGAGAACAACAACAACAACAACAACAACAAGGATGAGAGAACAACAACAACAAGTTTTTCCATATAGTTTATTTTCCCGAGACAGCCGAGAATACATCTAACGGACAAGAACGAATATGACGGGACCAAATGGCGGTCTCTGATTGGAAAAGAGTCTTCTTCAATTGTAAACATACCCAACGCGGCTCCCCCAGCGTGGGTATGTTATGATGGAGGGGAAAATAAACTATACGAAAAAACTTGTTGTTGTTGTTCTCTCATCCTTGTTGTTGTTGTTGTTGTTGTTGTTGTTGTTCTCCCATACCATCTGTCTATATCATGGATGGCGTCAAAGTGTTATGCTAGGGCGTTAAGGCGGACGTTGACGGGTGTCACTGCATTTCCAATGAATTAGTGACAATTCCATAGAAATCAGAGCTTTTGGGCTAATTCACCAGGGCGTTGAAGCGTTGAGCTTGGCGTTGGCGGGCGTTGCTCACAATTCCCTGTTTGCGCATGCCTCACATAGGCCTCACATTGATACCTCATACGACTCCATCGGCCCATTAGGGGTTCGCCTAGATCCTAAAACGTTCATTCCAATGCGCTGTTCCCACAATTCCCTGTCTGCGCAAGCGCAGAATGTTGAACACGGACGACACACTAGTCCAGACAGATGCCCCCTCACGTAGGCTTCACATTGATACCTCACTCGCCACCACTAGTGGCCCACCCAGACCCCAAAACGTCTATTTCCATACTCTTTGTCCACCGCGCATGCGCAGAATGACGATATTCCTACCCCACATCCACCCAGTCAGATGCTCCTTCACGAATGCTTCACATTGATACATCATACGACTCCATAGGACAAATATTGGCCCACCTCGACCCCAAAACGTATATTTCCATACCCTTGGTATACTGCGCATGCGTAGAATTACGTCAGTTCCACGTCACACCCACCCAGTCGGATACCCCTCACATAGGCTTCATATTGATACCTCATACGACTCCATAGGACCACTATAGTGGCCCACCCAGACCACAAAACGTCTATTTCCATACCCTTTTCCCATAATTCCCTGTTTGCGCATGCGCAGAATGTTGACATCGGCTGCGACACTAGTCCAGGCGGATGCCCTCTCACATGGGCTTCACAGTGATACCTGACTCCACTTCATCGGCTCATGAGGGGCTTGCCTAGATCCCAAAATATCTATTCCATAACCTTGGTTTATCGCGCATGCGCAGAATGACGATATTTTAACCCCAGACCCACCCCATCGGATGCTACCTCACATAGGTTTCACATTGATACCTCCAATCGGACCAATAATGGCTCCCCTAGATCCCAAAACGTCTATTTCCATACCCTTGGTCTACCCCGCATGCGCAGAATGACAATATTTCAGCCCACACACAGCCCATCAGATGCCCCTTCATAAATGCTTCACATCGATACCTCATACGACCCAATCGGACCATGCAGCGTATTTGAATTCTGGGACTAGTTTTTCTTCGCGGAGGCTTTCTCCCGTGACCGCATCACCGCCAGACATAACCGCGTCACCGCGGAGGAATACAAGGTCAAATGTTAACGGAACTATAGTGGTCAAAACTTGGCACACAGCCAATGCTGATGCAATCTATAACCTTGAGCTGGTGGCGCCCCCTGTCGGATGTTTCAGGGAAATCGAGAGTTACCCCTCAAGTTTAAGTGCAAAGAGGGCAATGTTACCTTTCGGGGTTTATACTACTACTCACGATGAGAGCTGGAACTGTTACACTGGCTATTGCAACGGAGAATATGGTTTAAAAACTGATTTATTTCACATTGTACACATTGTATTTCGCCCATGGCAAAATCTTGACAGGTGAGAAACAACAAAAACAAATCGGCATTTCCTTATCTCCATTGGTTAGAATAATCGTTGAATATGATTAATTTCAATGCTGGTTTCCTATAAAGGCATATTATTGCTTAATGCAAGAAAATAAAACTGTCCACAACATTCAGCCGAAAAAAACGGCAAGTTACAATATGCGCATCATTTTCGCTAAATGACGTCATTCATGAACCATTGTCGGTGCCCCCTTAGCAATCCAGGACACAGGAACTTGAATATCAATGTTTGAATTCACGAAAATAGGGAATTGATGATTTATGTGATAATTAATGAATCCAGGGAAGAGTTACGTCCCCTGTCGTGACGTGAAGTCAATTATCTGTTTAATGGTTCACTTAAAACAGATAGTCGATATTAAAATTGAGCTTTCACAAGTTTCTCGGCAAAATTGTAATGGTTAGAGATGTTATTCTTAAAATTTCATCAAATGGAACAGTAATGTGTTCAAGAAAACTGATTGTGGATATATTAATGTCGGAAGCCATAAAGCATTCTTTAGTTCGACTGCATACAAGAGATATCATTCATGGGATGTTTCTTTGTTTATAGAGTTGCTTGAATTTCTCATTAAAAATATCTATGTGAAATTTGGCCATACAATATATCAGCAGCATATAGGTATTCCAATGGGTACTAATTGTGCACCCCTGTTGGTTGACCTGTATCTGTTCTCTTATGAATATGACTATATGCAGGCGCTTTCAAAAACCGATCCATTCAAAGCCCGTTCCTTCTCATTCACCAAACGCTATGTAGACGATCTTCTCGCTGTGGATAATCGCTATATAAATGACGCAGTGAAGGATATATATCCACCTTCACTGGATTTGATGGAAACTACAGATAGTCCTACAGGCACATCTTATTTAGATCTCTACCTCTATAAAAATGAAGCGGGCATTCTCTCTAGTCGACTTTATCACAAAAGAGATGATTACAATTTCGACATCGTAAACTATCCCTTTCTGGATAGCAGTATCCCAGTGGGACCTGCATATGGCGTATACATATCTCGCTTAGTAGCATTTGCTAGATCCTGTGTTAAATCTGATGATTTTTAATCAACGTCACAAAACATTGTTGCAGAAACTTATAAAACAGGGCTATTCCACCAAGCGCCTCCACTCAAAGTTTCTCAAATCTGGCGATACATATCGCATGCTGATAACAAAATACGAACGTGGCGTGCAAGATCTATGGCGCTACGTTTCGTAACATGTGTCTAATTCCGCTTACCCCGGGGCTATGGGCCGTATGAGCCCATGCACTTCAAGATCCTCATGGTACTCATATGAACAGGCGCAATCAAAGCGTGACTGAGATACATCATTTTTTAGATGTCGACTCTATAACGAATATTATGGATTAAGAATACTGATCAGCGATACGGATTTGATATTTTGGAACATCATGATGTCTTGCCGGCATCATTGAAAACTGTTGACCGCTTCTCTCTTGCAGGAAACAAGCCTATGTTTATGTATACTGTGATTGTCTCTTTGAATTTGGTGCTAATACTGTTATATGGAAATGGAATAGGTCTTTGGATTATGGACGCGGATATTCTCTAATGGACGACGGCTGGATTATGAATGACGGACTAGACGCTTGTAATGGCAGAGATATAAAACTCTACATGGCTTGATACGTATTCCGACTGTCATGCTGTGTATACTTTTTGTTTTGTTTATATATGACATCGATCACCAGCTGGATGATATGAATTAAATTACAGCTGAACCTTGTAATCCTTATAATTTATCTTACGATGAATGATTTACAGTACATATATTGTAGAACTCTGTCTTCAAGTAGTTATATTTAAGATGAAGTATTTGTCGAGATTTCAAAGTACGTTTGGCCTGGAAGCTTGCCAGACATCTGCCGGTCTGCATCTCCATTTTCTGCCGACGAGTGAATTATCTGATCTGTAGACATCTCAAGATTTGAAATATTTCAACCTCCGAATTATGCCAGATTACACATTCCTGTCACCATTCACTTACTCAGCCAAGATCTACCAGGCATCCTTACGTTCTGCTTCTCGCCTAGTGCAAAGCACCTTGGGAGAAGATGTTACTCCGCTTGCTCACTTGGCCGATATACGCAGGCGCGAGCTGGCTTAAGGCATCAGACTACAATTAATCACTTCCGGATCAGTACCCACGACCTACATTGTTTAGAAATTTGAGAGCAGATCTTTATGGATTTTATGAGCTGCGATTTTTTAGCATTTCTGATACATCTGATATTTCAACTTGCAGATGAGGCTTGAAACTGTACTTCCTGGTGTTGATTTGGGCCACTTTGGGAAAAGCATGGTGGATGGAGACATGCTCAGTGAAGGGTGAGAAGGCTCCCTGTTCACAAATTGAATGACATTCTGTAGCACCAATCAGCTGTCAGTGGCGGGAATTTGAAATTTCCATGGTCAACATCTGTCGAGACTTCCACTGGTAATGTCCCACAAAGTAAATATTGACATGCCAGATGGATTTATGCGTTTTGTGAATTTTCTGGATTTTTGCCGATTTTTATACATATAGATAACAAGTAACGAAATTAATAGTGGTCTGGTGCCTGTCAGGTGTCATTTTCACATTTGACCAGAGAACTTTAAATCGTCACTGCGGCTACAGTTTTGACTTGATCAGCCCAATTTTTTCCAGGCTGACTTATGAACAACGTACAAATATTAGGGTTGTTTCAAATTTATGTTATTAAATTATTAATAAAATAAAATAAAATTTTTAAATAATTTTAATCAATTTTTTAATTATTAAAATTATTTTTTTTCTTGTTAAATGTAGTTGAAATAAACATCATACTGATAAGGCTGGGTAACATCTCTTGTATTTTTATGCCATTTCTGCGACAAAGTTGAGACCTTTTGGAGCAAGTATAGGCAAAAAATGACTGATTTGTCAGTACTAGGGCCAAATAGTCAATGCCAAATATGACGAGGTTCACTTAACACAGCTGGTAATTATGAGCATATTAACTTTCAAGATACAATAAAATGTAAATGGAAGAAAGGAAATTCACATAGTTACATTTACATGCTTTTTTCAAAATCTATCTAGACCTCAGTTCAGATGTTCAATGCTTCAATCAGTTATGCTTAAATTCACTTTATATCAGTTTAAAACCACATGAAATTAATAACAATCATATCACCTGTAAGAACTCAGATGTTTGTTCCACACACAAAGAATTTTCAAAATACCTTTTGCATTTGTAACTTTAATGAGACAAATAAAATCTGATTAACTAAGTCAACAATTAATATGATTGTTGATGGTTTCACATTTTTGTGTGTCTATTGTCAGTCACATTTGCATCATAGCAAATACTTTCTCTTCATTCAATTTCCACTATCTCCAGGATTATAAGTTTGTAATTTTCTTTCATATTCATATCAGAGATCTTGTGGGTAGCAAGGAACATGGACTACAGGCACCAAATATTAACAAGCCCCCTCCCCCACTCACCCCACACACACACACATCAAATAGGTTCTCCGAGAATTTCGCACAGTGTGACTCAGAGGTATGACCTCCAAATCTGTTGGAAGATAGGCCTTGTTCTCTGTAAGTTGCCAATTTAATGTTTCACCAAACAGTTAACAGTTTAAATGAGGCAACAGTCCTCATCTTTCATGGTTGTTAATGTAGCAGATATCAGCAAATGACCATCAGATATGGTGTCATTAAATTTTATTCCTTTTTTTCTTCCATGTTGTGTTTTGACAAGTTTTGCCTGTTTGCAGATATTGCATTCATGGACTTGAAATCTGACACAGAATATATTCCTCAGTGTTATTTAGGAGTTTTCTCAGTAATAATAACTGTTTACAAGTAATATGTGCATCTTTCTAATTACTGCCAGCAAGATCTCGAGGAGCTGTAGATCGATTCAATTGAACTGACATATATTCCCTATATGGGAGTTGTGTATACCATAAACACCGCTGTGTTATATTTTGGTATGTGTTGTGTACACATTTGTGTATATTGCTGTCACTTATTACAGGATTAAACATGTCTTTGATCTTTGTATCAACATCAAATTTTAATCACATTTGATAGATTACTGGGATGACCCACTGATTACACGGGAAGTTAACCACTGCCACAAAGGAAATTTTTACCAAATGTAGTCTAGATGAGCAGCTTGTAAACAAATTATGTTTTGACACATTTCGAATTTAATTTTTCTTTATTTTTAAATTTTAATTTGAATAATTTCACAAAAACTGAATAAAAATAATAAAAAAATAATTAAAAATAGTGTCTAACATATCTAGTTAATGCTTTATACATCTTTTTATAGGCGGAAGGATTGTCGACTTGGTGCTTTTTACCAGATGGAAAAATATGTACATTGTGCCTTCTCGAGATAGTTTGGGGATGGGTATGGTTTGTTCAGATGAAAGCATTCCTTATTTTAACAATGGTTCCATATCTGACAGGCATCAGACTACAATTAATCACTTCCGGGTCAGTACCCACGACCTACATTGTTTAGAAATTTGAGAGCAGATCTTTATGGACTTTATGAGCTGCGATTTTTCAGCATTTCTGATACATCTGATATTTCAACTTGCAGATGAGGCTTGAAACTGTACTCCCTGGTGTTGATTTGGGCCACTTTGGGAAAAGCATGGCGGATGGAGACATGATCAGTGAAGGGTGAGAAGGCTCCCTGTTTACAAATCGAATGACATTCTGTAGCACCAATCAGCTGTCAGTGGCGGGAATTTGAAATTTCCATGGTCAACATCTGTCAAGACTTCCACTGGTAATGTCCCACAAGGTAAATATTGACATGTCAGATGGATTTATGTGTTGTAAATTTTCTGGATTTTTGCCGATTTTTAACGCTAATACATAAGTAACGGAATTAATAGTTGTCTGGTGCCTTATGCTACCCGGCACACAATCGCTCTCTAATGTGTGAAGGCGAAAGATTCTGTCTCCTTCTAGCCCGGGGACAGCCTCTTTACTCGATATGACGTCATGAATCTGTAACAGCCAGTTCGTTACTGTTATTGTTTAGCTTTCGAAAGACATCTGAGTGTTATAACTGTAAATTTAATTCACGATATTCTCTAACAAAGACACCGATGGTAGTAGAATATTGAAACTACTGTGCGGTCATGGAAGCTTTGTGGGACTGAGTGATCGGGTCATATATGAACAAATGCACTTTCAACGGTTTTGCAAAAAAACAGCGTTAGCTTTCATGTCTACAGTGTTGTTGATATTGTAAACACGTGAACATTTATTCAATAATTCACCGATTCTTTGTTTTCATTTGTTCCCCAAATGCGATGCGGTTGAGTACAGACAAGGTGCCAGTTCCGACCCACCAAAGTGAAATTTTCATCTGTTTCAAAAGGAAATAATGATGGTAGAGCTGATCATATTGGCAAGATAGATTGCATGGACACTGAATACCTCCGATGGTTTATAGCGTATACTCACAGCGCTGCATTTTAGAGTCAATTTAGTTTCGGAAAACGTACGGCGCTCAAAACATCTGACGCGCAAACTCAAATGGGGGAAAAAAATGAAAAACAAAAAAACAAAACAAAACGAAAGTGTTGTTGTTCTTCAATTTGAAAGGATTTCTGAAGGAAATAATCATAGAAAAAGCTTCTGAGAGCCTCAAAGTCGATCTGATTGCAGCTAAGTATTAAATTTTATGCTAATAAACCTCTATTTTGTGATTGATCACAGGCTATTTGCGCCGAAATTCACTCAATAATGAATGACGAATGGGACTGGGAGTTTGGGATAGGAATCTGCAAAAAAATCCTTGAGGCAGCCCTGTCTCACTCGAAAAAACAAAAGTTAAATCACTGGCATTTTTAATTATTTCACCTCTGAATAGCAAATTTAAGAAAACAAGCGCTGGATGAGCGCAAAGACCTCCGTCGAGGCAATAGGGTCCGTCGAGGTAATAGGGTAGGGGAATACATCACTGAATAACGTAGGGCTGGATGCCAAGCTCAATTCTGCATTTGTTGGACCTTAACGCCACTAATCTAATTACTCATGCAGGCAGATCAATTTTGAATTTCTGCAAAATCAAACCATTATTTGAATTGTTTTCACGCGTTTAGTTTAGATGGACTGCAAAGCTGAGAATGGTGCCCTTACTCAAGCTAATTTGATAGATTCAAGAATAATTTTTAATTCATCGTATTGAAATACAAGGATATAGAATTTATCAGCTAAATTTAGAATAGCCAGTCTGGTGGATATAATCAACTAAAAGAAAAAAGTATCAGTAAAATCAGGGCATCGTCGAGTGTGCTGGTCTTCCACAGTCAGTGCATGACATCCCAAATACTTTGCGATATATAGATATGATGAGTGCTGTACTAGAAATCGTTGTGTGGTAATGGCATAAAATGGCGGCAATAAACTTACCAGAAAAACGGCAAAAATTCGCATGGTCTATCTCTACAACATGAAGAGCCGCCATGTTGAATCTCCCGCTGGAAGCCGTCAACCTGACTCTCATAACTCGTGAAGCATGATGGGAGGAGGAACCCGACTACAGAAGCAAGGCCCATTGAAATGCATTGCAATGAAGGTTCCCCATTATTTCAAAAGTGTCCAGAAACTTGGCCTCAAAATTTCGTCAGGAACCGTGGCAATCACATGAGTTGTGGGTTCCCCATTTGACAATTTTATGGCGGGAGATTTCACGTTGGATACCTAGACATCCGTCTGATCGACGGAGATAACAATGCTAAACAGCACTCGAGATACGAATTTACGTAGTGAACGCTGCGTTCGCATGACCTTCTCATGTCATGGTACGACTCAGCTTGGCCAACCATGGGTGATGGCAAGGGTGATGGTGGTTCAGAACTGGCTCCGACAGTTGATGTCAACGATGGGGCGGGTAGCTTTATAGTGACACACAAGTGAATAAATTTATGACAGATATGTAGCACCATATATGATAATTATATTTGAGAACAAAACATCAACGGAATTCATTTCTTGTCAATGTCCTATAATCATGTTAATCTTGGGGGAGGGATAAAAGCTCCGCGTGGGAGCCTCATTTGGCAATAAATATATTTTATTCTATTCTATTCTAATAGGGTTGGAAGTATGATCAACTTGTTCGAATGCACCGAATGTTTCAAGATTTGACGTGATTATGATTGTGACGACAGGCAATGCTATTAGTAGGGTCTACCCGATCCAAGTAAACTTCCACCCGGATGTAAAAATGACGTCACAACTTCCTATGGTGGCGCCATCTGTACACTTTGGATGCAAAAGGGAGACAACTCTGACAGTTGGCGGCGTTCTGTGGGTGCAAGATGGCGGCGTGTGGGTGCAAGATGGCGGCGCGTTCTGTGGGTGCAAAATGGCGGCGTGTGGGTGCAAGATGGCTGCGCGTTCTGTGGGTGCAAGATGGCGGCGTGTGGGTGCAAGATGGCGGCGTGTGGGTCCAAGTTGAATTTTTGCCTCGTCTCATGTCACGGTAAATTGAGCAACATTACCCTCAAAAAACCCTCACATTACCCTCAAAAAGCCCTCTAAGACATATAATAATAATAAAGATACCCTATAGGTGTTGTACGATCTTATTATGACGAGTCTAGGATCAGTGCGACCCCAGGATCGAGCGTTTATTGTCCGGTATGTCTCCGCAAAAAGTAAACAAACAAAATGGCGGCGTTTGCTATGGGGATTCCCTTTTGACATCACGACGTCGATCGTGCTGCCCTCTGGAGGCAAGGAAGACAACTCTGACTGGGCGAACCCTCTGTAGGACAAATGCCGGGTCATCTCCCCTGATTCGAACATTTGCGTCTTTACGGGGAATACCTAAATAGACGTTTTGGAGCTAGGGGAGCCACTAATGCGCCGATGGAGTCGAGTGAGGTATCAAAGTGAAGCCTATGTGAGGCGGCATCTAATGGGCTGGGTGTGGGGTTAAAATAGCGGCATTCCGCGCATGCGCGGTGGCCTAAGGGTATGAAAATAGACGTTTTGAGAGCTAGGGGAGTCCCTAATGGGCCGATGGAGTTGAGTGAGGTATCAAAGTGAAGCATTCGTGAAGGGGCATCTGACGGACTGGGTGTGGGGGTGAAATAGCGGCATTCTGCGCATGCGCGGTGGCCGAAGGGTATGGACATAGACGTTTTGGGAGCTAGGGGAGCCCCTAATGGGCCGATGGGGTCGAGTGAGGTATCAAAGTGAATCATTCGTGAAGGGGCATCTGATGGGCTGGGTGTGGGGTTGAAATATCGGCATACTGCGCATGCGCGGTGGACCAAGGGTATGGACATAGACGTTTTGGGAGCTAGGGGAGCCCCTAATGGGCCGATGGAGTTGTATGAGGTATCCATGTGAAGCCTATGTGAAGGGACATCTGGTGGGCTGGGTGTGGGGTTGAACTATCGGCATTCTGCGCATGCGCAGACGCAATGCGAAACTTTCGTCCAATCAGAAGCGAGTATTTCAAATCCGTCACAGAGCTCTCACTACTACTGGACTATGACAGCCATCCTTGATGCTCGGGCTATGGACCACGAGCGCTCTCGCCGGAACCAGCGACGACTGGTTGGCCTCACAATAGTCTGTGCCCTATTGACCCTGGCGCTGTTGTATTGACAGTGGGACTATAAATACGAGGGTGAGACAGAGTGTGCATCATTCAACGATCGTCATTGGAGCAAGCATGTCAACTGTCCTACGAGCCATCCTGCCCCTTACACCCCGGGTGGGGTTACACGTCTATGAAGATAAAGTCACCCTCGTGGAAGACCGTGGGGATGTTTGCTGGTCGCCCGCTGAGACCGTATCGAATACGGTTACGCTACACCGTGACGGCTGGACCAAATTTAAACGGGTGTTGAGCGGCGAGCTCGATGAACACGTCATCCACATAGACAATGCCATCTACGTATACCGTGGACCCTTCTTCCCACGCCTGGGCCGGTACCAAGACCCTACGCGAAGCTTCACCCTAGACCCCGATCTGTGGACAGCCTTCGAGAAAGTGGTGCCTATCGTGGACCAGCTGTTTACATCGGACGAGCGGTCATCAGACGAGTTGGAGTGGGCTCGTGCCCTGAGAGAAGCAGCGGCAGAACCCAATGAACAACTGTCTAGCATGAACCCGACGACGATGCCATTGATTACCCGGCTAGACTCAGTCAGCCCAGTGATATGACCACCTGATCCTTTGACCTCACGGGGTTCTCCCTATAAATACGAGAGACAGTCAACTCTGGTACCATTCACGTACTGACCATGGCGGAGCATATGATACTGGCGTATCTCAGCTTGACCCCCGAGGTTTTCCTGCACGTGTATGCGGTTAAGGTCGATATCATGGAGGAGGTGGGAGACATCTGTGATGCGGACCCTACACAACCGTGCCCGGCTCACATTCGTCTGTCCCGAGAGGGCTGGACCAAATTCAAACGGGTGTTGTCTGGTGAACTGGACGGCAATCTCATCCACTTGTGTCACGATGTGTACATCCGACGCGGCCCTTTCTTTGCTCAATTGGCTCGGCTAGATGGGGGTACAGTGCATTTTACCCTTCACCCTGATCTATGGTCTGCATTGGAAGATGCCGTGGTAGATGTGGATGAAGTGCTTATCAAGCGGTCATCAAACGAGTTGGGCTGGTCATTTACCATGGACACTGTGAAAGCCAACGAAGAAAATCAGAAAGAAACTCCGGCCCAAGATATACCCGTTATAAATAAACGATAGAGCCAGGGTCCATCATCGTTTTGTCACCATGAAGCGCTGGGAGAAGGTGTTGGATAACTTATACTACAGTCCCGACAGTCTGGCGGCCTATAGTGCCTTGTCGGCTCTCTATCGAGCGGCCAAACCCCAGGGGATACAACGTGCCCAAGTTCGAGATTGGTTAAGAAAACAAGACACCTATACCTTACATCGAGCTGTCCGTCGCCATTTTCTACGGAACCGGGTCATCGTGGGAGGAATAGATGCCCAGTGGCAAGCGGATTTGGTCGATATGAGCGCCTTTGCCAAACACAACGATGGGAATCGGTATATCTTGACGTGCATCGATATCCTATCCAAGTATGCGTGGGTGGTACCCATCCGGACGAAAACGGGGGCGAATCTCATAGCGGCGTTCAAAGACATTTTCAAGACCGGGCGCAAACCTTTGTATTTGCAAACCGACGAAGGCACGGAATTCCTCAACAGATCGTTCCAAGCCTTTCTCAAGAAACAGAAGGTGTTTTTCTTCCATACGTACAACGAGACCAAGGCTTCCGTGGTGGAGAGGTTCAATAGGACATTCAAAGGCCGCATGTATAAATATTTCACCTATAAGAATACAAGGCGGTACATCGATGTTCTCCCGAAACTTGTGAGGGTTACAATCGAGCCTATCATCGGAGTATAGAGAGAGCCCCCATTACCGTGACCCAACGCAATGAAGCCCAAGTCCGGCGTGTCTTGTACCCCAGGCCATCGCAGCGAACGACGAAGGCGGTGTACAAGGTCGGGGACCCTGTACGGATCAGTAAAGTCAAGGGCAAGTTCGAGAAAAGTTACTTGCCCAACTGGAGCGATGAGCACTTCCTGATTAAACGGCGCCTACCCCGACAGCGGCGAGTCTATGAACTGGAAGATCTTCAAGGGGAACCGTTGCTAGGGACGTTTTACGAGACGGAATTACAGCCTGTCGTAAAAACACAGCAAGACTACTACACGGTGGAGCAGATTTTGAAAACGGAACGTCGACGTGGCAAACTGTTTCGTTTCGTCAAATGGCAAGGCTGGCCCAGTTCCTTCAATTCCAGGGTCGCTGCCAACCAGGTGAAACGACTATAAAGCTAGACACCACTGCCGTCATCCTTCATTCCACGTCCGACCACAGTGCTATGGACCAACAGCAGCGGCCTCTGAACACAGCGTCTCCCAAAACGCGCAAAGCGCAAGTGGGCTTTGTGGTGATAGTGCTAACCCTGCTGAGTGTGCTGTACGGAGGTGTGTTTTACGACGTAGCCTATGTCAGCACGTTACTTAACCAATTGAGAACACCAGCCACCAGTGAAACCGGTCTACAGGTAGTACCAGTCAACCCCGTATCGAGCCCAGTCACCACCACCACACCCCGTGTACAAGCCACGTCGAGCTCCACACCAAGCTCCACACCTACACCTAGTACACCTACTACGTCTGAAAACCCATCGGATTTCATCCCTCACAGTGAACCGACAACGACGACCGACGTTGTACCTACCACTCCAGTTCACTCGTACCAAATTTACAAGAGCGGGTTACCACGACAACGGATACACCTCGAACCATGGACCCCCGTTGGCAGCATCCCTTCACTTGCGTCATCGCAGGACCGACGGGCTCCGGCAAAACGCACTTCGTCAGGAAGCTCCTTCAACACGCCGACAGCATGATCACCCCACCTATTGCTCGAGTCGTGTGGTGTTACGGAGAATGGCAGGAAGCGTATGCAGCAATGCCACACATCACGTTCGTGGAAGGCCTACCCAATCTGGCCGATTTGGAACCCGACACCTTGGTGGTTCTGGATGATCTCATGGCGGAGACGGATGCTCGGGTCACCCAACTCTTTACCAAAGGCAGCCACCATCGACGGCTCAGCATCATCTACATTGTGCAGAATCTGTTCAGTAAAAACAAAGAACATCGGAACATCAGCTTAAATGCCCACTACCTGTTGGTCTTCAAAAACCCGAGAGATACCACTCAACTGCTGCACCTGGCGAGACAGATGTATCCCGGCCGCACACCCTTTGCGTTAGAAGCCTTTAAAGATGCCACAACCCCTCAGCACGGGTATATGCTCTTCGACCTCAAGCAAGCCACCCCCGAACATCTTCGACTGCGGACCGGCATCTTTCCCGGAGAGGCCCATCACGTGTACATGCAAAAATAATGTAAACACACCCACAGTGGCTCACCCAGCTGGGGTGTGTGTGTGTGTTTGATGATGGGGATAATAAAGAGAATGAATACCACAGCAGGGTTGACTTTGTCTCTGTTCTCTGAATTAGATAAAAAGAGCAGAGTTGTGGGTTCTAGCATTAGTTGTACAGGATGTCTGCGCGAGTACGGAAGCACACTCCCACGCTCCGTGTATTGAAGACGGCCCCACCCGAGTTAGTCCGAACCATTGTACGCGGTGCGGACCCTGACCTTGTACGCTGTCTGTGCGAGATCGGGTACAATCTGTTAAAAGGCAACGTACCACTGACTCCGGCTCAGAAGACCAAGTTAGCCAAGCATAAGACAGGTCTCCGAACCCTAGTCCAGAAGTCGGTCCCTGAAACACAAAAGAAAAAGGTGTTACAGAAAGGCGGCTTTCTCGGGGCCATCTTAGCACCGTTGGCCGCTTCCGTGCTGGGTCCAGTATTGGGTGGACTCTTCGGCCGCCAATGAACCACACTAAAAAAATGGTCCTCGTCGAACCACGGTTCCTGCAAAACCTCCAATCGCCCTACCCTGTCCCACCTACGGTGAAGACCATAAACACCCTCGATGGAGAGATGCAACAGATCTTACAGAGACCGGGGTTAAGCGACAGTGAGAAAATACAACGGTACAATGAGACGCTTCAACGGTACATGACGTTCATGGACCAATACAAAACCCTCTCTACCCCACCACCACCACCACCACCACCACGTGACACACCGCCGACTTCAGCACCGTTCCAACAGCCGCCATTACCAGGGGTACCACCCACAGCCCCACAGTGGGTGGAAGACGAAGTGCTGAAGAGTACCTGCCTCGTTCAAGAAACAAGCTGGCCTGGTATTACAACGGATGAAACAGAATCCTAACATGACTTGGAATGATAAAGGCGAACTCGTGGTACAGAATCAGGCGGTCCCCGGACCCACATGACGGATTTAGTGAATGATCTGATGCGTAAACGCAGGTCGCACACGGATCCTCGAGGATGGGAGGTCTTCGCTCAAGGCTTGAAAGACATGCATGTACCACAGGAATTGGTGGGGAACCCCCAGCGCTGGGCCTTCATGCAGCGTGACTCACCGAGTCGTGCACCACGACAGACTCCACTACCTTGGGAATCCGACTGGGAACCGGAGTCACCCCCCAAAACTCCACCACCACAACGGGCACTTTCTTTTCAGATCTTTAAAAAACCACCCTTGATCAAGACACCCCACATCTCCAGAGCCGTGACACGTAGCAAGTCACCGCGACGAACACGACGCCGGACACAACCGCCCAAGGCCTGGAACACCTATTAAAACCAACAGCAGCAGCAGGACAGCTCAGTCGCCATGTTTTACCTCACCCTACCCAGTAACAGTTCGCTGGATGTGTTTCCTGACAACACCTTGGCCAAGTACGTGCCCCAGTTACCGCAACCGTTGCTTTTACCTGGACGATGGGAATGTGGCCTCGTGGATATCCAATACCCTTTTTCGTGGTACAACGTGCGTCCCAATGAAGTCTGGTACGAGGTGACCTACGAAGGCAAAAACACCCGACTCACCCTCCCCGAAGGCCAATACGATACCCCCAAGGAGTTCATGGGTGGGCTGTCAAAACTGTTGCATTATAAGGCTCTACTGGAGGTCACGAATACATCAAAACCCATCAAAGCCTTCCCCTTCAAGAATCACGTGGACTTCGATTACAACGCACACAACGACAAGGCACAGCTTACCGTCACCGCCAACGCGAGTGTCGAACTCAGTCCTATCCTACAACAAATGCTGGGTTTCGATTTTCGGGGGTACGCTGGTCCCACCGCCCACCAAGGCGAGATCCCGATGGATATGAAGTCGGGTATGTACGGACTCTACCTCTACTCGGAATGTGGTGGACAACCACATCGTGGGCGATATCAACACACCTCTGTTACGGGTGGTCCCCATTAAAAAGAGATATGGAGATCAAGTCACCCACAGTTTCACCCACATGCTCTACCTGCCCGTACGACAAACCGACATCAACACGATCACAGTGGATATAAGAGATGACACGGGACGACCGATGGCATTCGAACGAGGAAAAGTGGTGCTGACACTTCATTTTCGACAAGCACGTGCTCCCCACTTTGCATGATGAAAGTACCTTACGAGTGCAATGCACGCAGCTATATGGACTATTATGCCCAACAGGCCGGGGGTGGCTTTCCGGTTTTTAGTGGTGCACGCATGCAACGAGGACATGGACTGGGGAACATACTCGGGAGCATCGTCAAAACGTTTCTGCCTTTGGTGACGCGTGGGGTGAAAGCAATCGGCAAACAAGCGGTACGCAGTGGACTGCAAGTGGCCGGTGATGTCTTGGGAGGTACGGCACCCAAAGAAGCCTTGAAACGGCGGGCCAAAGAAGCGGGAGGCGTCTTGGTGGCCAAAGCACAACGCACCGTAGGGAATAAAAGAGCTGCCCCACCGAGACCACGCACCAGTCGACGACCGACCCAGCGACGACGCACATCGAAGAAGACAAAGGATATCTTTTCTTAAAACATGTCCTTGATCCACGCAGAGTCCTGCCCCTCCACCAACAGTGAATTGGATTTGTGGACCGTGCCGCCCACACAGACCAGTGTCGAACAAGGATTATGGGTGGAGCATCTCCCGCTCTCCAGTATCAACGAAACCGGGCCCATCGAGTTCACCATCAGTAATGCGGATACGGCCTATGTGGATTTAGCCCATACATACTTGTATGTGAAAGCCAAAGTGGTCCATGGGGATGGCACCGGAATCGTCCAACCTGGAACGGTGGGCCCGACGAATCTCTGGCTGCACTCGATGTTTCAACAGGTGGATATTTTCTCAGCGACAAACTCATCAGTGACTCGACCAACACGTACCCCTATCGAGCCTACATCGAGACCCTGTTGTCGTATGGCCGAGAGGCTAAAAAATCTCAGCTTACAGCCGCTTTATTCTACCAGGACACACCCGAGCACATGGACACGGTGGACAATGTGGGATATAACAAACGGAAGGTTTTCACTGCGAACGGTGCCTCGGTGGATCTCATGGGTCGACTGCACGCAGACATGTTCATGCAAGACCGGTACCTGTTGAACAAGATCCCCATCAAAATTCGACTGATACGGGCGCCTCCGACCTTCTCCTTGATGGCCACTAACGTAGAGGGGCATGCAGCTGACTATAAGATTGTCATCCAAGAGGCAGTCCTGTATGTCCGAAAAGTGAAACCGAATCCAGCCGTTCAAATGGGACACATGAAAGCCTTGGAAACAAAACCAGCCCAGTACCCTATCCGACGTGCACAAACCAAAGTGTTCTCTGTGCCTGCTAGAAATATGGGCGCCAACAAAGAAAACCTGTTCCTGGGAGAACTGCCCAAGCGATTGATCCTGGCCTGTGTGGAAAATACCAGTTTCAGCGGAGCCTACCCAGAGAATCCGTTTGACTTTAAACATTTCGGCATCAATTTTGTGGCCCTGCATGTGGATGGACAACAGGTCCCAGCCACGGCCTTAACACCGAACTTTGGGCGCAGGAATTTCATTCGAGCCTATCAGAGCCTGTTTACAGCCACCGGTCAAATCAACCAGGACGAAGGGAATTTCATCAGTCGGGAGGACTACGGGAACGGATACACGTTGTTCTGTTTCGATCTGACCCCCACCTTAGAGAACGACCATCAGCTGGCCCTAGCCAAGCAAGGCAACTTACGGTTGGAAATCCACTTTGCACGAGCCCTGGCGACCACCGTCAATGTGATCTGCTACGCCGAGTTTGACAACATCATTCAAGTGGACAAGGCGCGCAACGTCCTGTGTGACTTCTCCACCTGACATGGATACAGACCAGATAAACACCGTGATGGAGAATGACCCAGAGACACGTATTGTCTTTCAAGGGGTGTTCGGCCGAGATGTGTTCCCATTAGACCGTATGTATCCTGTTGCTTACGTTCTCAACACGGACCCGATGGATCGGCCCGGTGAACATTGGGTGGCCGTGTACTTGACAGAACAGCAGGGGGAATACTTTGACCCGTACGGCCTGCCACCCCTCCATCCCGATTTAACAGATTTCATGGATCAAGGCACAGATACGTGGTGTTGGAACAGTCAAACGTTGCAAAGCCTGACCAGTAGCGTATGCGGACAATATTGCTTGTTTTACCTGTACCATCGATGCCGGGGAAGACCCTTATCTACATTCGTACAGATGTTTGACGAGTACCCCAAGGCCGAGGACCACGATGTACTCGTTTATGACTGGGCCGCCCATCATTTCAATGTACAAGCCCCGTTCTGGGCTTAAGTTCTTTCAATGTACACACGCCCGCTGTTCTGGGCTTAAGTTTACAAGCCCCCTGTTCTGGGCTTCAGTTCTTTCAATGTACAAACCCCTTGTTCTGGGCTTCAGTTCTTTCAATGTACAAGCCCCTTGTTCTGGGCTTCAGTTTTCACGTGGTTGTTCTCACGTTGTTGTTGTTACTGAATAAAAAACAAAATGAGATCTCACCAAAAAACCCTGTGTGTTTTATTCGTAATGCCCAATGTGGAGATTCAGTCAAATTGAAATCAGTGGTGTAGGATGGGGAATGTAACCCATCAAGGTTAGAATGCAAGAGCACTATAGTAAAATAGATAGCCAATGTGATCAGCCCACAGACCAAGTACGTGTTTTGGTCTAGGTTTGGAGCGGGCATTTCATTGAAGTGTGTGTATACGGTGAGTGAAGACTCGTCCAACACGTATAGATTATTACTATAAGTTATATGAGCATAATGCATGAAACTGGTTTTTAACACCGTATTAGCCAATCAGTGGCCTAGAATGGAGCCAAAGCTAACCCATCCATGTCCAGAAAACATTACCCGGGTGTACAAGAACCCGGATGTAGGCGCGGACGTCAGCGAAAGCACACCGTGAGTACCCCAATTCGATTAGCTGATTGTTCGACCGCTGATTGGTTCTTTTTCTCGACCGCTCATTGGCTCTTCTTTCTCGACCGCTGATTGGTCCAAATGGAACTGCCCATCTTTCCCAGGTTCATTTACAATCCCCTTTTTGTGCTCAAGCTCTGTCTATAGCGATGCCGCAACATTGTCTCATTGGACATTGGACCGTTTGACATGTGATGTGACCTTTTGTCCCGCGCGCGCACTGCCGGTGATGACGCGCACTTCCGGAGAACCCGCGCGTGCGCGCTGCGGCCGGAGAACCCGCACGCGCGCGCGCTGGGGGGCCGGGGGCCGGGGTGCGGGCCGGGAAAGTTGGAGGTAGTGTGTTTGAGCATTCACCCAAAACCGGAAGTGACGTCATTTTTTTACATCCGGATGAATTCACCCCAACCGGAAGTGACGTGACACACACACACTTGCGCAGACCCAGTACATGACAAACACAGACAAGTCTGGTCACGCCTCATTCACCCCAACCGGAAGTGACGTCATTTTTACATCCGGGACTTTTGACCTGGGTCACGTGATATGCAAATTTCTGAGGTCAAAGGTCAATAGGGTGCGCCTAGACCCCAAAAACGTCTATATCCATACTATGGCCAGGCTGCGCATGCGCAGAATGACCCTATGTCAACCCCACATCCACACCATCAGAGGCTCCCTCACCTCGGCTTCACATGGATACCTCATATGACCCCATTGGACCATTAGTGGCTCCCCTAGCTCCAAAACGTCTAGCGGGACCCATACAGGGTCCAGTTTTCGACACTAGGTGACCACATCCCGACAAAATGGCCAGTTTTCGACACCGGATGTGCCGCCATCTTGAACATACGTGCCGCCATCTTGGATATGTCCCATAATGCACCGGGTCAAAATACTCGCTTCTGATTGGCTGAGAGCTCTGTGACGGATTTGAAACACTCGCTTCTGATTGGACGAGAGTTTCGCATTGCGTCTGCGCATGCGCAGTATGCCGATAGTTCAACCCCACACCCAGCCCACCAGATGTCCCTTCACATAGGCTTCACATGGATACCTCATACAACTCCATCGGCCCATTAGGGGCTCCCCTAGCTCCCAAAACGTCTATGTCCATACCCTTGGTCCACCGCGCATGCGCAGAATGCCGATATTTCAACCCCACACCCAGCCCATCAGATGCCCCTTCACGAATGCTTCACTTTGATACCTCACTCGACCCCATCGGCCCATTAGGGGCTCCCCTAGCTCACAAAACGTCTATGTCCATACCCTTCGGCCACCGCGCATGCGCAGAATGCCGCTATTTCAACCCCACACCCAACCCATCAGATGCCCCTTCACGAATGCTTCACTTTGATACCTCACTCAACTCCATCGGCCCATTAGGGACTCCCCTAGCTCTCAAAACGTCTATTTTCATACCCTTAGGCCACCGCGCATGCGCGGAATGCCGCTATTTTAACCCCACACCCAGCCCAATAGATGCCTCCTCACATAGGCTTCACTTTGATACCTCACTCGACCCCATCGGCCCATTAGTGGCTCCCCTAGCCCCAAAACGTCTATTTAGGTATTCCCCGTAAAGACGCAAATGTTCGAATCAGGGGAGATGACCCGGCATTTGTCCTACAGAGGGTTCGCCCAGTCAGAGTTGTCTTCTTTGCCTCCAGAGGGCAGCGCGATCGATGTCGTGATGTCAAAAGGGAATCCCCATAGCAAGCGCCGCCATTTTGTTTGTTTACTTTTTGCGGAGACATACCGGACAATAAACGCTCGACCCTGGGGTCGCACTGATCCTAGACTCGTCATAATAAGATCGTACAACACCTATAGGGTATCTTTATTATTATTATATGTCTTAGAGGGCTTTTTGAGGGTAATGTGAGGGTTTTTTGAGGGTAATGTTGCTCAATTTACCGTGACATGAGACGAGGCAAAAATTCAACTTGGACCCACACGCCGCCATCTTGCACCCACACGCCGCCATCTTGCACCCACAGAACGCGCAGCCATCTTGCACCCACACGCCGCCATCTTGCACCCACAGAACGCGCCGCCATCTTGCACCCACACGCCGCCATCTTGCACCCACAGAACGCCGCCAACTGTCCGAGTTGTCTCCCTTTTGCATCCAAAGTGTACAGATGGCGCCACCATAGGAAGTTGTGACGTCATTTTTACATCCGGGTGAAAGTTTACTTGGATCGGGTAGACCCTACTACTAATGCTTTGGGAACTGGATCGGAACTGACTCTGGATCGGAACTGGCTAAGTGACTGAAGTTCTGTTCAATTCAAGTTGTTGCGATACAGAATAGTTCTGATAATCTCGTACTTTTAGTCTCAGTCGAAAACTATATGGCTTGGTGAAGATCCACTTTGCAATGAATGCCAGGGCGTTTTTTCGCCATCGGTAAGTGACTGAAGGCACAATCGATCGACATTGCCTGAGGGGAGATAACCCTGTTTGAAGGTTAAAAATATTTAGTATTGTCATCGGCGAATGAAACTGATAACACTGAAAGTAGAATTGTTTAGGCTTAACTTGCTCAGCTAATAGTGTTAGAATGACAACGATGGGATTATGTATGGATTTGTTAAATTTCTTGCAGTCATTCTGGATTCCGTGGTGAAGACGGTTTCATTAAGTTTGTCGAAAGACGGTAGATACTTCATGTATAGGAAGCTATTGTCCGAGTCTTTGTGCAGCTGAAAAGGCTCAAATGTAGACACATTGTTGTCCCCAGACTTGGCCATTGTATGCACTGTCTGATGATTCTTACATGGAGTATGAACCCGAAAGGGTAGACCATGTATTTATTAAAAAAAAGGGGACATACCTCATTATTTCATTGAATTCCCCGTAGAACTTTGCTATAAAACATGCAGACGAGCTTTCGACATTCGTTCAACCTGTTGTTGATCGTCACAGTGAGTGGTCACATTAATTTATGAAGTAAGCTCCAAAACAATGATTAATGTCCGACGTCATTTTCACGAGACGTAAGCGATGGGGTTTTAACAAAACTCGCCAAGGCAGAGTGTGATGAACACGTTGTGGGTCAGAACATTTATCAATATTTTTTCACTTACTATATTGACCTACTACATTAAAGTTTTCGCTGGATAAAATATACATGAATGAGGAACAAATTAACAATTTCACATGAAAACATATGAATTATGTTAAATTTCACCTTTAATCTAATAGTCCAGGAGCCATATTTCTTGTATGGGCCTTAAAAAAAGTACGCTCAACCCACACCACATAAAAGGTCGTACTTTATATTATGGTAGAATAACACTCCTGGAGCATTTCTAGGGTGGGTATCCTGTCAAATTGTGGTTCCAGGCATAAATCTTTTCCTACAAGCCAATGTTTGTGACAGGGGTCAGTTAGTGATATTCTCTAAAATCAAGGATATTCCGAGGGGTATGTCATTTAAATGACTATATCTTCAAAACCATAACGTTAATTACAGAAAATAAAGTATATATGATCCCAGAAAAAGATGCTCACTCACATCAGCGCTGCACTAAAGACATTAAACACAAATTGTTTTCGCCGAATTTATTGTTAAACGAAAAAATTACCAATCACAACATGCATGAGTACTTGGCAAATCATTGACGATACCGTAAGTAAAATAAATAAATCCAAATTTACCACTCTTTATATATGTTAATATCGGCTAAGTTGATGTAGCAGCATTCAACAACGGCGTTGTCTTCTGGGTTGTGGTGATGGTATACTTCTTCACCGAGCGTTATATTTCCCATAAGGGCAGATTATTACATAGTAATAGTAAATTACATAGTAAATTTGGATTTCTTCATCATAATTATGATGTCTTGTGCATTGGAAGAATCCAATTTGGGAGAAGTATATCTCTGATCGTCTATACTGAGTCACCATATTCTATAAAAGCTCGCATAAGGCCAATCTTAATAAATCAAAACCCTATCAATGCTCCCCAAACGTACATGTCGCTATATTGCGACATATTCAAATAGGGGGAGCAGATAGGATTAAAATTTAATTAGACTGGCATAAAGCATGCTAGAATTTATCTCATCTATACCGGCCATTTATATTTTTCTTCATCTGACATTTAGTGTTCTGTGTCGTAGGAATCACATCCCTTCAGAACTAATCGTTGTAGTGATATCAATAAGTTTTTATTCTACAGCTATTAACTTACCATCGGGTGTCTCCTTGTTTCTTTTTTGCTGAGCTGCTTTGTTGTCCTCCATTTCCTTCGCATTCTTGATGTTCTCAGCTTGCTCCTGAATTTGCTCTTTGAGTTTATGAAGGCTGGTCGAGTCCAGTATAGCTATCAGGTTTTCGTAGTTATCTACTCCAATGGTACCATTGATTTCTAGCATCCACAGGATCTGGACAGCATTTCTGTTTTTCGGTATCGGTACTCCATGCAGGTAACTTTTTGACATCATCCGAAATGAACTTAAATTGGTCATCTGGTTATGGACGTGTAAATATAGCTTGCAATGTTGTCTCTGGCTCTCTGGAATGACTAAGATAAACATTTGTGTGAAAATAAAGTTGAATACAGATCTGTTCGCAGTCTGTTGACACAAACGCCTTTCCTAGAATTGTTTCCAAATATGAAAATATTTGTTTAATATTTGTTTATTGACTCCAAGAGTTGGTGTGATGCTGAATATTTGATGGTATATGATGATGAATATTTGATGCTATTCAAATAGATTTATTACCCGTGCCGTTAAAGAAGTATATTAAAGGATTCTCACAGTATATAATTGCAATATCTTATATCAGAAAGGTGTTTAAAAATCTTGTTTACATCTAAAATTTAGCGGACTAATTTTAACAATTTGGAGATCATAATTGAGGAATAAATTAAAATGCAGGAATAATAATCGAAATATTTAATTCTGAGATATTGGAATGAGCATGCAATCTCGAGATTCGGTCTCGAAAAAATAAATGCAACAGGATCGTTGATTACACTGATTTTGCTCCGGGTGTAGCTGTGAATAAACATCAGCTCCTGGGTCGCCTGAAGGAATCATTTCAAGTGTCGGGCACGTGAACCTATGCGCTTGCTCACTTTCAACACTTTGTTTGGTGTCTATCTGATGCCTATATGGATCCGATTTTGTAACCGCCGTTTCGACTTCTATCTGTAGAGAGATTGCGCCCTCTTGAAATAATTCTGTTGTATTTTGAAGACGCAGAGCTGAAAATTCGCGGAAAATATTTTGGACATACATATCAAGATCTGTTAATTACGCTGGGTTTTCTAGTACCTGTGGCGTCATAGAGGAGTCACGGACTGGGTTTAAGAAAGGAAGTTCACATATGGATAATATCACTATTGCATCATGTTGATGATTATTTTCATACAAAGAATAAATTGTACAACTCGGTGATATAGAGAATATGATACCGCGTATAAGCGTAGGGCTGTGGTATGCATTAGTTGAAGAAGCTATGTGTGGGAGATGTTTTAATCCGATCAGAAATATGTAAAAATCAATTAAATCAATTGGAGAATCACGGAGTCTCTGATGTTAGGCTCAAGGTGAACATTTGTCACGATTGTTACTCATTGTACTTGAATGACATAGAAGACTTATGGAAATTATTAACAAAGTATAGGGTTAATAACAAAGTAGGGTTACCTTCTCTGTGAAACGATATTGAATATCAATTAGATATCAATTATATCTATTTTACTGTATGCATATGATACTATACTCATTTTCCAACGAAGAGTGTTCACAATATTCTCCAGTGGCTTTTGAGAGACACCGTAACTTACGACAATTATACGTTAAGAAAAGGGAAGGACAGAACGGAAAGAAATCGAAGTGGTTGATTATATACATCTCACAGGCAAATACCAGTCTGCGAGAAGCAGCTTTAACGCACAAGCCTCGACAACTATTGTGTTGGAATCTCGTAATCGACCATAAACTTTATTGAGAGTAGGTTGAACATTTTAGATCAAGTGGTCCAACCAATCGTGTTATATGGTGCGGAATGTGGGAAAGTTAATATCACTGAATCATTTTATGTATAATTTGGTAAACGACATTGAGGAATCAAGACTCTTTGATGGTTTGCGGACAACTCGGCCTGCATCCGCTATACGGTAACTCAAAATGTGTATAAGAACGATGTACCGGTTGAAATGTATTAAACGAAAAGAAAATCAACTGTCAAATGTAATATACAAATTTATTTATTGATATTCAAATTGATTAGCTATATTCCTAGTTAAATCCCATTGAATCTGTATTTTATGAAACGGATTCATTTATGTTAGGGATTCCCAAGGTGTGAGCGATGATGTCTTCCTCTTTAAATTCTTTGGAAACTCTTGAAGATCAGTTTATGCGGAAATGGTACACTGATATAAATGTATTACTCCTCAAGGCGTTGTATACGAATCTACAAAATAGAATTTCCGCTTGAAAGCTACCTGACTTTCTTGTAATGAAAGCAGAACAATAATCCTGCCAAAATTTCGCCGTTGTAAAAACGCTAATGTTATATTTAACATCTAAAGTGTTGGAGGAGGGAAAGAACTTAGAAAGTGTTGTATTCACCACTTTTAGATAACCCCATTAAAAGCAGAGAGATTATTGATGGCATTGCCAATCTTCAAATCTTAAGAGTAACAAAGCATCTGGACTAGATCAAATAAATAATGAACTGCTCAAATTTAGCAAAGATATTCTATTATCTCCGATAACCAAGCTAGATGCTTGTTTCAATGAAGTGGACCTGGGTGCCTCTTATTATCCTTCAAACCAAGACACCAATCCTTGCACGTATAGCCTTCCCATTTGTCTATCATTGCCTGTAAGAATGTTCAAATAGTGATCTGTGACTTTTTAAACAAATTTGTTACATCTGCACTTGGAGATATGCACAAGTTAACGAGACTGTAACGTTGTATAAGTTTATATATTGCTGTTTGACTTTCTTCACAAAATTTGTTTTACCTATATTTGGAGAGGGGAAACTAAGTTGGAAGAATTTGTACCCAATCAATTTGTTTTGAAGACAATAAAATAAGTTTAAAACAAACAAACAACCAAATTATTCAATTTGATATCAAATAGTGGTACATTCCCGTCCCAGTGGGGTAAAAGTTATGTATCCCCACTTCACAAAAAAGGCTCAAAAATGGAACCTGGAAACTATAGGGGCATATCTATTCTCAGCTGTTTTGCAAAGCTCTTTTCTTCTGTACTAAATTCTAGATTAACACATTTTTTTGAAACCAACAATATTATATCTGATAATCAGTCCGGTTTCAGAAGAGGCAGAAGGACTACAGATAATCTATTTATCCTTAAAACATTAGTCCAAAAATATACTAATTCAAAGAAAAACTTTATTTAGCCTTTTTTGACTTTAAAAGGGCATTTGATACTGTTTAGCATGGAGTTAGAGGAAAATGTTACTGTATTATCAATCCATATACTCTAACAACCAAACTAGTATTAAACTTAATAGTGCTAGAACAGATTTCTTTACTTCTATAACATTGGGATAAAACAGGGTGATAATCTCAGTCCCACCCTTTTTAATCTTTTCCTCAATGATCTACGCTTCCCCGAAAATACTTGCAGTCCTGCTACACTAGACAAGAATAAAATTACACACCTTACAGACGACTTATTAATTATATCGGAAACTCTCGAAGGTCTACAAAATAGTATAAACAAACTAGCCGATTTCTGTAAAAGCTGGCATCTTCAAGTTTACATTAGTAAATCAAACACAATGATTATACAGAAATGTGAACAAAACAATTTGCCCAGATTTATACTAGACTCTCAACTTTTAGAAAACATCTCTGAATATATCTACCTTGGCTGTACTTCAAATAATTATGCAATTTTACACCTACCCGTGAACGACTATACCAAAAGGCACTGAAAGCACTATTTAAAGTACATACCTTCTTTAATGGAAACAATCCTAGTCCTGGGATTTATAATAAATTATTTGACTCGCTATAGTTAAACCGATATTACTATACGGTTCTGAAATTTGGGGAGCTGAGCAAATCTCAAAGTCAACTCATGATACTGACCACTATTATGATCTTATAGATAGGAATCTTTCGAAAAAGCTCATAATAATTTTTGTAAATTAAATCTATGCGTCAACAAATATACTACAAATTTTATATGTAAAACAGAATTAGATAGACAACCCCTCTCTTTTGATATAAATACGGCTATTTTAAAATACAGAATGAGACTAAAAGATCCAACTTGTAACCCCTTGTTGTCTGATGCCTACAAATGCAGTAAGAATCTACACGAATCCGGCATGACCACATGGTTCACTTATACCACTAAGCTATTCAACCAACATAGTCTTCCCCAACCAGATATGATAAACAAACATGTAATCCAATCTGCCCAGGATGCATTCACTCAAAGCTTTGAAAAATATAACAGATATAAAATACAAAGCTCTGAAAAATTGAAAATGTACTCTCAAACATACAGTAACAACCAAAGAAACTATCTAGTAACTATAAAAAATCAGAATTACCGACAGGCACTGTAAACTTCGAGTCTCTGCACACAACATAGAGATTGAAGCACGACGTAAAACAGGCCGCAACAATAAAATACGCAGACTGCAGAGAACATGTAGACTCTGCAATATGAAGACTGAAGATGAAACCCATTTCCTAATTACATGTACGAAACTAGACCGAAAAAGACAAGAACGCTTTAAAAAAATTACCGACTTGCACCCCTCTTTTCCAAACTGGTCTGGTACTCGAAGGTACAATCAGTTTTAAGGTACATGTGTGTTTTTATCTAGCTTAATTTTATTCTTGTGTACTTCCATTGTTACCATGTTGGGAAGATATTCCCCTTGGTCTCTGTATACATTGATCGTAATAAATATCATATCATATCATATCACATGACTTTTAAGGGTTGTATTCACCACTTTTAAGTGTTGGATATAACAGATTAAAATGTTGCATTTAACACTTTAATGTGATAAATACAACACTTTCTAAATGCTTTCCCTCCTCTAACACTTTATATGTTAAATCTAACATTAGCGTTTTAAGAGTGTACACTCTCGATATAAACAGGAATATGACTGTGGTATCGTCGCCGCAAACACCAGTTAAAAAGAATTAACAACACATCTGATTGCAGTCATAATATAATCTGACAGGGGGCGCTTCTAATTACCAGAGAGATGCAAAGCATACACTCCAAAAGTATTAGTGTTACAAATATCACACTATGGCATCTTCTCCTTACTTAAGTTTGAAGAATATCATGGTTTTTTTTATCTTCAAACTTTATCAATTAAAGACTAGATCATGAAGTAGACCAAGCTCATGCATTGTCTTAATCCATGTCTTTCACGTTGCTACAGAATAATTTATGCAGAGTAATGTTTTTTTTTTTTTTTTTTGGTTAAGCCCTGGAACAGGCCACTGGGCATTTATTTACAATGACCACGATTTTACATATCCTTACACGCCCACATGGTCGAGGGATTAGGATTTTGCTATACACATGTCCGTACGGGTTTTTTGTCCCGGAGCCAAACAAACAAATATATATACATAGAAAAGTTTAACTAAAACATTTTTCATGCAGACACGAACAGGACAACACACACATACAGAAACACACACACGTGCCGCTGCATCCACAATCAAAATAAACCATTTTTGGAAGAAACAACTTTTTACCGTACGCTATCTCCACCGAACTGATAAAAATAAAAGAAAAAGGTTTATTAAGTCAATTATTCATAAGATACCAAAAGGTTAATACTGCTTAGTGGTTACGCCAGGGGACCCCACTTCTGAGCGAAGATGGAGAGATTCTTACTTTTGGTATAGATATACCTCTCAATATCTCTAGTTCTGATCACAGTGTCCCTTAAACCATCGAACGCAGGCTTCAGCTTGTAATATCTACAACTATATATATATTGTTTACCGAGTAACAGCAGGTGATCGTTAAGAACAGAGCCTGTATTACCCAGGATTACTTGGGATCCGGACGGCGCCTCCATTTGAATTTGTACTTCATTTGACCATGTATGTAGATTTCTCCAAATTGCTTTCGAATAAATACATTCATAAAACAAATGCAGGATACTTTCTTTCTCTTGGTCACATGTCGGTATCGGTTTTACCCCATAGTTTCAAAAGAGAATTGGTTACAAGTATTCTGTGAATGATTTGGTATTGAAAATATTGTTGGGTGGTGTCCATTGAGGTACTATAGATGCAGCTGTATATTGAAGTCCAAGGCAATTCTTTTGATTTAGTTCATCTTCCCATTTCTCCTGATTTCGTTGCGGTTTGATTTCAATCTTTTTAATAAGAATACTGTAAATAAATTTTAAGCATGTTTGGTCCATTAATCGTCTGTATACTTCTCGCTGATTCCTAATATTTTTAATAAAAGTACCGTTTTTTATATTTCTACGTTTTTCATTCGATATATTGTGAATTATTGCACAATGGAGTATGAAATAAATAGGTTTGATTCTAAATTTAGTCTGGAATTCATTGAATTTTAAAAAACGTGTACCATCCTCATTTAAGAGATCAGTAATATAGGATGCACCCACATCCACCCAGCGGCGTATATCATTCCACTCTGATATCGGCACAAGGTCAAACAGAAGATTGTTGTAGTTCTTGTCTTTTGCTTCGTAATATTCCACACATCCTGCCCATGATCTGAGTGTGTCACACCAGAACGGGTTTTTTATTTGTTTTTGAACTGCATATATGCTTGCAGAATCTAGACACCAAACATCATGACCAGCAGGCCGCAATATGTTCTTTACCAATGCCCCAAATATACCGTCGTCCTCCACTACTCTCTTTACCCACTTCACCTTCAGATATGATGCAAAAGCTTGAAAATTTATCATAGCCAATCCGCCTTCTGTTTTGGACATAATGGTTGTTTTTCGTTTTATTTTGTCTTGCTTACCGATCCATATGAACTGGAAAAGGCTTTTTTCTAAGTTTGCTATATAAGTTGTATTTGGGTTTGGTAGGACTGAAAATAGGTGTACTAAAAGCGGAAGAACATGTGTTTTAATAACTGTAATTTTGCCTATAGTGGTCAGATTCCTTCTGGACCAGCTTCCTAAAATTTTCTTAATAGAGGTCATTTTATCGTTATAATTTCTTTCAACAGTATCATTCATGTTGGGGTAAAACCAGATACCAGGTAGCTTAAATCCTCCTGGATCCCAGTTTATCCTGTAATGAGGACATAGTTTGACAGTACTACCTTTTTTCTGGCCTATCCACATTGCGATTGATTTATCCACGTTGAGATATAATCCTGATGAAGAAGAGAACTTATTCAGGAGACCCATGGCTGCTTCAAGAGATTCCCTCGAGCCGTCGAGAATCAAAGTAGTGTCGTCAGCATATTGCTGAATTTTTATTTCTGTGTTTTCTATTGTTATTCCTTTGATATTTCTGTCCTGTTTAACGGCGATAGCAAGGGTCTCCGCAACAAGGATAAAAATATATGGAGATATCGGGTCCCCCTGTCGACAACCCCTTTGTAAATTGAGAAATTCAGAGATATACCCATTATTTACAACATAGCTTTTGCTACCATTTTGGAATGTCTTGATCCACCGTATAATATTATTCCCGCAATTAAAAGATAATAGGCATCTTTCTATATAGTTCCAAGACACTGAGTCAAAGGCCTTTTCAAAATCGATCAGGAAGAGTAGACCAGGAATACTGTTTTCCTCAGCATGATTTATAAGATCAAACAAATGTCTTGTTATTTCCCCGATGTACATTCCCTTCATGAACCCCTTTTGTGTTTCGCCAATAATTGATGGTAAAACTTCCCGTATTCTTTTAGCTATACAAGTTGATATAATTTTGTAATCTATATTTAATAATGATATTGGGCGCCAGTTTTTAATAAATTTTCTATTTTTACCTTCCTTTGGTGGTAATGTTCGTAATGTTCAGTCACATAACCGAGGAAATTAATCATTAACACGCATTTAGTGCAAAGTTCAGTGCAGTTCGTAATGTTCAGTCACATAACTGTGGAAATTAATCCTTAACACACATTTAGTGCACAGTGCCATACTAGATCACATATTTTGTTAACCTAGTTGTCAAATTCTAAAAATACATCTTATATAGACCGGGAGCAGAGGTACAAAAATGGTCGTCCCGTTTGCATCTCGAGCAATTTCTGATTTTAAGGCATAGAAGCGTAGGATATGTGGGTCAGCCCAGAGGAAGCAGGCCAAAAATCCGTGCGGGATTTGCAGCGATTTTGCCGTGAGCTGCGGTGACACTAATTTGCAAAAAATATAGGGGTAGGAAAATATGTGATGATTTCTGCTTAATAGGTTGAATCAAAAAGATAGATGTTATATATCAAAATAAAGCTCATGAAAATAATACGACACATTTAGAAACTTCTCCACATCACAATTAATTACCCCTATCAAAATGGAATTATGTACCAAAAATCTCTGGAAAAATACCATATAATACTGGTGATATTTTGCGTCATTGAGAAGAAGCTTAGTGGCAACGAATCAGGATCTCGCAAAGATTGGTACCCTCGATAACATATAGGCACACGTTGGATTTTGGGGTTGGGGTACACTTCGTCCTTTTAACATCGTCAAATCTACGACTACTGTAACAAACTGTATATCGAAGGAAAGCTGCCTGAGTGGTCTACTGAAACAAAGCCCTGTCAGGATTTTCGAGATATGACGTCATCATTATGTCATTATAGCCTCATAATATACATTCATTTTCATCTATATTTAGTTCAGTTTATTACGCTACTAAAAGAATAGGGCGGAATCCATCATTATAGAAATATGGCATCTCGATAGTATTACAAAAATCAAGGTTTAACACATCAGAAGTCTCAGTGAACAGTACTGTAACAGCAGGAAAGCATCGAAATTGGGAAACCAAAATGGCCGCCATTCCTACAAGGTTGAAATCTATGCAAAAGTAATACCCTACCTCTATGGTATGCAGAAAGATATGTCGCTTGACCCTTCAGTTATGCGGACACCAACATTTAATGACTGTGCTGTATATATAAGTTAGGAACAACAGGACATTCAGTATATACATTTACATAGGGCTATTATCTGCTAGCCAAGTTGACATGGCTTCGTTCGTAAAGAACGAACGAAGCCATATTAACTTGGCTAATTATCTGCTAGTTGCATCATGATACTGTGCCTGTGAAGATACCGAGAGAGACAATGGCACAATACAAAAACTATGTGTCCATGTCGGGTTGAGCCTGTGAATCTGTGTTCTATTTTACAATGCGATCTCGCTAGCATCCCCATATATCCAACATTATACCCTTACTCAACAGCACGATATATCTCGCAGATTGACTCCACATGTGGCTTCAATCAATGAAATAAACACATTCACTTGCTCATCTTTGTTTTCTATTTATCTTTTCTTACACTTTTTTGTTTGGGTTTGTATACATTGTTTCGCTCAATGGCAATGTGGTGTGACCATGACCATGCCTACACTAGTGTTTTTGCCCCATAGACCCCCCCATTCATAACTTGACAGGTGGCATAAGTTACCGGTGTATATGGTTTTCCTGTAACGCTGCAAAGGGCCGCTGTCAAGAAATATGGTCTCATTGTACTGTTGCATATTGCCGTACCAAAAAATAAGTAATATATGTGACGAGAAATTAGACCGTAGACACGATTGAGTTCATTGTGACGCTGCAAAGTGACGCTCCGAAGAAAGACGGTTTTCATTGCGACTTTCGAAACTGCCGCATGAAAAATGCTATTAAATTGACCATTGTGTCGTTGCATTCTGCCTTACAGAGAAACGCCAATATTTGCGAGACAAATGAAGTCCTTCACATCTTTATGTTTCATTCTGACGGTGGAAGGTGCCACTCTGAAGAAATATGTTATGGAATTGTTCAATGTTTCAATGCATTCTGCCGTGGAGAGGATAAAGTATGTGATTACAAATTTTAACCCTACCTGGCCTGGGGGCGGGGGCGGGGGAGGGGGGGGCGGAAAATACTCCCCTAGTGAACTTTTCTCTGCTGCTCCGAAACGACAAGACCGAGGAGGCTGAACCTTGGTGACTTTTAAGTTTATCTTATTGGGGTAATTTTGAGCCTATTTTCATATACCCCCGGGCAGAGGATCATGGATAAATTCAAAATGGCGGCCATGTGATATACATGAAAGTCGTGTTTTTCAATCTTCCCGCTCTATTTCTTCACAGTTTTCTTGCCTAAAAGGCCTTGAAAGTATTTTATTGATGCAAAATTAATTATTCTGTATTTTATTTTATTTTTTTCGAGAGAAAAGTCGGAAAAATGAAAATTTCGAAAAATCGGCCCCAAAAAGGCTGAAAAATGGATTCTGAGAAAATGACGTCACTGTGACATCATCATGGCGGCCATCTTGGATTTGTTTTCACTGTGTGGTAAGTTTCAGCGCTCTATCCTTATTGGTAGAGAAAATATATATGGGGGGCACTTCCCGGCCACCTCCCCCCCCTCAGGTTGCGATACACCCCAAATCGCCCAGGCCAGATAGGGTTAACCTTCAATGAATTGGATTGCCCACTGACACCAGACAGTGCCATTGCAAATTGCTGATTTAAAAGACAACACCTTGTGAATTAAATCCTTGATATTACTGGATTGTAGTATACTGCTACTGGGAATACAGTAATATTTCTTAAGACAAGCCTTTAACATGATTGAGGAATAAATGCTCGTCTTGTGCTTTCTTACATGAAGTATCGACCCAAAATTATCTCTCAATCACGACAGAAGATTATTAAAGAAGGTTCAATGAGAAGGCATCAGCAGTCCAATTTATGTAGAAAGACACAGTAGAGATATTATTGACCAATAATGGCTAAATGTATAACAGTAGAAAAAAACAAATGTTCAACATCAATAGATTAGGTGGGGACAGTTGATAGATCATTAATGTAGGTGATCTTGATGGAAATAGTTCTGAAAAAGTCAGCGATATTATTACAATTTAGAGATGAACAGTACAAACTACATGTAGATTAGATGTGAAAAGGTCAGTTGAGTCTTCAGAAAAAAACCCCACATAACAGGTCAGAAATTTAATTGGTTGTGTTCATCGTCATCAACACATGCTGTTTCTTCGTTTTGATTATTTATCTCTCCTAGGTAGAATAGATTCGAATTTCGAATGTATGAACAATGGGGTTCGCCAGCCCGAACTGACGCCAGGTGGCTACGTGTACCAAGAGGTAAATGACGCATGCCCATGTCGTTTGTTTGGACGTCATAAAGGCAACGTCATACTGTAACGACGTTATAATTGTTCGTTTTATGACGCCACGTGTTTTTTTCATCTTGGAGCACTAGCGCCGCCGAAGTTGTCCTCCACAGTTTCGTAGTAATGGCCCCTCAAATTTCATAATACGATAGACTGCCCTTGTTCTGCTACATCATAATTCTTCTTGTCTTCTTAATAGCTTATATCTATAATACCATCCTATTCAGCATTATCAGCGCTGCAAACGAGTACGTACAAATCGAGTGCTGGCTTCGTCTACACGCTGATCAGGATCATGGAGTAAATTTTGTCCTGCCTCAGTTATGTCCCTTGGGTGTGCCTAAAAATCGGGACTCATTTACGGGAAGGAAATCTGACAAAAAACGGGCAGGTTGACACCCACTTTTGTTTGCCTTTTTAAGTTGAGACCGGACCAGGGAACATGAGTAAGAAGTTTAATTGAAATCGCTCTTACAGATTTTTCTGAAAATTGAGCCGAATTTGACCATTTTTCGACATTTTAAAGGGGCTTTCTAGGAAAAATGAAGCAAGCATGGAGGAGAAAATTCGAGTTTATTTTTCTATAACATAGCAGTGTGATATCTTAAAATAATAGTTTCATCATGCTCTTTCAGAAAATATATACATATAAGTGATTTGGGTTGAAGGCTTTACGACAACTGGTGGCCGAAAAACGGAACCATAGTCTATTCCATGCCGAATGGAAGAATCTCTGGAGTGCACCCCTAGTGTGGCCGGCGATCCCCATTGATGATTGCCCTGCCGCGATGTATATGTGAACCATATCTTCACAGATTATTTGAACTGACATATTTAGGTAGATAAATGTTCGTTTGTGTCTTCCTTACCCAAAATATATACCCCTTATTATGCATCTCATCGAGGGTATGGCTTCTTGAGTCAAAGGAAGTAGTGCCATTTTGGCATTATAGGGAATTGTCGAAATACTATTAGACTTTCGATGTGGAAATTTTGCTACATGTATATTACAATACGCATCAGCTTATGAGGGCCATTGTCAGATTATCAGAATAAATAGTAAATACCATAGGCAAATATTGTTTTTTCTCTGTACGACAGAATGCAACGGCACAATGGACAATTCAATATCTTTCTTCCAAGCGGTAGTTTTGAATGTTGCAATGAAAATGGTTTTTCTTCAGATCGTCACTTTGCAACGTCACAATGAACGCAAAGTGGTTACGGTTTAATTTCTGATCACAACTATTATCATACTTATTTTTCGGCAGAATGCAACGATACAAAGAAAAGTTTAAGATCCACTTTATTGAAAGCGTCACTATATGTAACGGCATAAAGAGGACCATCTTTCTTGTGAGCGGCACTTTGTAGCGTCACAATGAAATCCAATCAAGAAAATCTCATCACAAGTATTAGTTTCTCTCTGTACGGCAAAATGCAATGGCTCAATGGACAATTTAAGATAGTCTTTGTTCCAAACGTCAGTTTCCTATACGTCACAATCAAACCGGTTTTCTCTTCAGAGCGGCAGTTTGAAACGTCACAATGAAGCTGATCGTGTTTATAATTAATTTTCTCATCACAAATATTATTTATTTATCGTACAGCAGAATGCAATGACAGAATGGGCAGTTCAATAATGCGTTTCTTCAAAACGACAGTACGCAACGGCACAATGGAGACCATCTTTATTCAAAGCGGCACTTTGAGACGTCATAGTGAAACCCGGTCATATTAAGGCCTTAATTTCTCATCACTAATATTAATTTTTCTCCATAAGGCAGAAGGTAACAGCACAATGGACAATTTGGTATGGTGTTTCTTCAAAGCGGCAGTTTCCAACGTCACAATGGAGACTTTCCTCAGAGCGACACTTTGCAGCGTCACAATGAATCCAATTGTTACAGTTTACGTTTTAATTTCTCATCACAAATATTATTTTTCTCTGTACAGCAGAATGAAATGGCATAATTACAAGCGTCTAGTCCGTCATCCATAACATTTCAAGGTTTTGACACTGCACCACGCGTACGTGCATATACTTCCTTTCCTTAACCCAGCTTTGACACGAGAACACACACACCTTTGTCCCTCCCCTGGTTGAATAGTGAAGCACATAAGTATGTTAACCACGATTTTACCCTGACAACACGTGCATGGTTGACATCGGGCCTTACAGACTACCCTCACAGTAATAAGGTATCACATATGTACAGGACAGACCTGTACAGTTAAGGCATACACCTTATCTGTACCTCCAAATCTGTCATTTGATCCAACATAGACAAGGTACAGGTAAGGTACGTTCCAAAAATGCTAACGATGCCTTAATTGTACCTCGCTTAAATAAGGTATCAATAAGGTATAGCAACAAGGTATCACTAAGGTACCATTGAGGTATAGGGTAGGTACATGATGATCAAACCAGTTCAAGACCAAGGCGCAAGTAAGGTACATCCAGAGGTACCATCAAGGTATACGGTCTTATGCAAGGTACCAGGAAGGTATATATATGGTCAGCCATTTTATAGCTGGAGGCACCATTAAGGTACAACTGAACGTTCCGGTAAGGTATACGCTAGATACGGTCAATCCAAACCAAAAGATAGCAGTACATATACGATACCACACCATAAACAATCAACAAATCTGATTTCAGAAGAATATTTTAGCGTATTTTTTACACAAAAAACCCCAGTAATTCTTCCATACATAAAATAGCACTATGAATCATATTTACAGCAACATTCTTTCATCCCGCTCACTTGTTTACAGTTATGGTTTGACTATTCTTTCTTATTCGCTGTCCTTTCTTGGTGTATCCAGACACGCTATTGTTCTCATGTCGACATGGTAGAAAGCAAGTGAATCAAGGGGAGAGTGTGTGAATTGAAGTCGCTTTCAACAATCTATCAGTCATATAACAATGTGTGTGTCCTATTCCATTTACACCAGGAAACGCAGGTCAATTAAGCGCTGACCACCACAGTCCTCTTTTTTCGGCTCTTTAATCCCATGACTTTGGTACTCATTGCCCGGTTGATCACAGAGGCTGTACTTGTTGAATGTGTTGTACAAAAAGCTGAAAGGAATAAATAAAATACTTTTGCAGCCTGCCCCATGGCAAGTGACTGTGTGATTTCAATGCCCACTGTATTAATATTGAAGGTATTTTCTACAATGCTTAATCTCAGCTACTAAATAACTATTATCACTATATATTAATTGCTGAATATCTTTTATCTAAATAGAATGATGTGAATGCACTATGATATTTCACGAACATAGCTTCTTAAATTCTAATGTACCTGACATTTAACCGATGCCCTGAAACTTAGTATGGGAGTTCAGATAGCGATTTTTGCTCACCCTTTATTGTCCCAACGATGTTACCGTTCAGCGCCGGCAGTTTCCCCATAGCTAGGTCTTCAAGTGAGAAGGGCGTGTTCATCAAATATCTCGCCGCTGGTTTTCCATCGCTCTGAGCAGAGGTGTTTGTCTCTGTTGGCTGTTTCAGCCTTCTATAGGGTGCGTTACACTTGTTCATTGCCTGGTGATACTGGTCCTGGTATACGAACACACCACTTCCACGTGACAGCTCAACCATCTGAAACAGAGAAAAACATTTCAATGAAAGAATGGTAAAGATAGTGCCACGGCACTGTAGCTAATCTGGCTGTAACTGGAGAAAGTACAATGTAGCTGCAAGACATTTTTACTAAAGAACTGCAATAGATGAGTTTCTATCTTGTGTTGTCCCCCCTGAACATTAAATGATCCATACAGTAATATTCTGAGATTTCATGATAACAACGTTTCATGGGAAATTCAAGATGCGGCCATATTGGATTTTCGAAATGGACCAAAAGAAGTATCTTGCACAACAACAATTTGACAAAGATCCATGCAGTAATTTCCTGAGAATTCACGATAACAAAATTTCATGGGGAAATTTAAGATGGCCGCCTGGTGGCCATATTAGATTTTCGAATCGGACCATAAAAGGTATCTTGCACAACTAGACCCCAAGGATAGCCTGTGTATCAAATTTGAGAATGTCAATGCAGTAGTTACTGAGAAATTACGATAACAACGTTTCATGGGGGCAGCCTGGTGGCCATATTGGATCTTCGAATCAAATCGCAAAGGTATCTTGCACAACTAGACCCCAAGAGGAGCATGTGTACCAAATTTGAGAAAGATCCATACGGTAGTTCCTGAGAAATCGTGATAGCAATGTTTCATGGGAAAATCCAAGATGGCCACCTGGTGGCCATATTAGATTTTCAAATCAGACCACAAAAGGTATCTTGCACAACTAGACCCCAAGGGGAACATGTGTGCCAAATTTGAGAAAGATCCATGCAGTGGTTCTTGAGAAATCGCGGTAAAGTTTCATAGGGAAATCCAAGATGGCTACCTAGTGGCCAGATTGGATTTTCGAATCGGGCCGAAAAAAGGTATCCTGTACAACTAGACCCCGAGGGAAACCTGTGTACCAAATTTGGGAAAGATCCATGCAGTACTTCCTAAGAAATCACGATAAAACAATGTTTCATGGGGAAATCCAAGATGGCCGCCTGGTGGCCATACTGGATATTTCAATCAGACCACAAAAGGTATCTTGCACAACTAGACCCCAAGGGGAACATGTGTAGCAAATTGTTGAAAGATCCATGCAGTGGTTCTTGAGAAATCGCGGTAAAGTTTCATACAATGTAGGGAAATCCAAGATGGCTACCTAGTGGCCATATTGGATTTTCGAATCGGGCCGAAAAAGGTATCCTGTACAACTAGACCCCGAGGGAAACTTGTGTACCAAATTTGGGAAAGATCCATGCAGTACTTCCTGAGAAATCACGATAACAATGTTTCATGGGGAAATCCAAGATGGCCGCTTGGTGGCCATATTGGATTTTCGAATCGAAGCAGAAAAGGTATCTTGCACAACTAGACCCCAAGGGAAACCTGTGTACCAAATTTGAGAAAGATCCATGAAGTATTTCCTGAGAAATTGCGATAACAATGTTTAATCGGGAAATCCAAGATGGCCGCCTGGTGGCCATACTGGATATTTGAATCAGACCACAAAAGGTATGTTGCACATCTAGGTCCCAAAGGGAACCTGCGTACCAAATTTGAGAAAGATCCATGCAGTAGTTCCTGAGAAATCGCGATAACAATGTTTAATCGGGAAATCCAAGATGGCCGCCTGGTGGCCATACTGTTTATTTGAATCAGACCACAAAAGGTATCTTGCACAACTAGACCCCAAGGGAAACCTGTGTACCAATTTTGAGAAAGATCCATGCAGTAGTTCCTGAGAAATCGCGATAAAGTTTCATGGGAAAATGGCCGTCTGGTGGCCATATTGGATATTCAAATTTGACTAAGGTACACATGTTGTACAACTAGTGCCAAAGGGCAACCGGTGTACCGAATTTGAGAAAGATCCATGACGTAGTTACCGAAAATAATGACAAGATTTCACTGGCAAATTCAAGATGGCCACCATGGCTGGTGTACTCATTGGGGGAAACATGCTTGCCAAGTTTCAGCTTAATCGGCCCAGCGGTTTCAGAGAAGATGTTTACGGACGACACACGACGGACGATGGACAATCTGGCCATGACATTAGCCCATCGGGCCTTCTGCCCAGATGAGTTAAAAGTACACCTCCATAAAACATGTACCAATGTACACAATCACAATCGCCTTGGTAAATTTTTTATTAATTTGTTAACAATGGACACATATACTCTCGGATATCACTTCACCTTATGATTCACATTAGTATAGTGTACCCATTGTTTTATCAGCATGCATGATCAGCCCTCGACCCCGACCAGTACTCATTTTTTTCCTTGGTCAAGACCAGAGTTGTTGCCCTTGAATGTGTCTGCTAGATGAGTTTGCATGTTCAATAAAGCGGTAATATTTTTTCAGTTTTGGGATTTGAGGCATAAACTAAATTAGAGTATTACATACAACAAAACCACATTTCACCCATGGCCGAGAAAGAAATACCTATTGTTAAGCTGTTCTAAATTAATGTTCTGTTTTAACTGTGAATATCACAATCAGAATGACTCAGTTGCACATTATTGCAAGAACAAAGCAGAGCCTGTCTGTTCACTGATCTGTGACTTCAGTTTTGCAGCTACTGGGTTATATAATTTCACTTTTCCTTATCTTTTAACCCTGGAGAGTAATTTTAACTCGTGATAGCTAGCATAATTTTATACATATGTACTATATTTTCCCAGTATTCAAGCATAATGACATATTCTTCGAATACTGGGAAATTATATATAATTATGCCAGCTATCGCCAGTTCAAAATAGTCATGGTTTAAAAGATAGGCGAAAGTGAAATTATACAACTCGACAGAAGCTGATCACCTGTTCTCTCAATGATGTGCAACTGAGCCACTGGATTATGGACGTGGATATTCTTTAATGGACGATGGCTGAATTATGATTGATGGACGGACGAACTTCCACCAGCATGACCAACCAACCCTACAGTGTGTCAACCAGGATATAAAATCTACCTGTCCACTCATCTCATTTTGCTAGATTTGGACAGTCTACTAAATTTCCTTTCTTCAAATCTCTCCCATGTTAGATTTTCAAATTCTTGTCTGTACAAATGTGAAATTGTCTGTCCATTGGGATATCTCTGGCTAACATGCAATCCTGTTAATGAGAAAAGACAAATACTTACAGTATACTGCTGTGCCACTGACAGAGGTAAGATCCCAGGTTTGGGTCTTGAATATCCTGCTGCCTGTGTTACTTGTACCAAGTCGGAATCTGCAAGATGAATGTCTATAGGCAATTATTATAAAACTTGATCAACATCGATAAAATATATATTATTGTATCCTATCAGTTGACATCAAAAGTGAGGAATCACCAACTTAACCTGTTCAAAAATCAAACCAGGACAGCAGAAATAATTATAAACATGACACACCTTCATTTTTTCCAAGATATGGAAATGTCAACAGTTAACAGACCAGGTTGTTGAGAAGGAAACATGGGGTTATCGGACAATCCGCACGAAAAGAACGAAAAACCCGATCGCGCTATTCAACCTTTTCCATGGATTCATAACCACTTCAAATTTCATTCACCGTTGATATTTAAAAATGGATTACAGAGACACCACAGGCCCTGAAAACAAGAGTTTTGAGTGAAGTGTCGAAATATTGGGTCTCTATATATAACCCCATGCTTTATATAAAGATACACAAAGGTCTGAAACGCACTTTGGGTGAAACGAGAAATAAACGGTTTACCTCCAAACAAAATACATCAGCATATTCTACAATTGTCACTCTATATATTCCCGTCGTCAAATTAGTAAATTTGTGCAGTTTTATACCTTTGCCGAGCGATTTAAAATCCAACCTGACTGCCCATTCAAACCGGCACAGCGAGATGATGGTCCGCTTCTTTCTTAATTCTAATTGGTCCGTCGCAACACGACTCCGGCAAGAGACGTCACACACTGATCAGCTGACCAATCAGAATTGAGAAAGAACCGGAGCATCACCTCACTGTGCCGGGTTGAATGGACAGTCAGGTTGGAGTTTGAATCGCTCGGAAAAGGTATAAAATTGCACAAATTTACTAATAAGACCCTTCCCTTGGAAGAGTTTCGCGGGTTACGTGACCTTTCCTTGCACGTGCTGGAGCAGCTATTAACTTGACTTGTTGGTACCTCTAACCTACGAGAGAAAGAGCAATTCTCGTACAGCAGACGGAAGATGCAATTTTATGCTGAATTGTTGTAAATATCATCGTTCATGCACTTAAAAAAGTATTTGAGTAGTTTTAGAAGAAACAATATATTCTAATTGGACAACTTATCAATCTAACCTGTTCACAATGACAGACTGAACAGCGACTGTCGTTATTTGGACGGAAAACGATATTATTTTACTTCCGGAAAATCTTCGGCCGTCATCGGATGTATAAATCTTCGGCCGTCAATAGCTGATAGCGTGACCACTAATTATCCGATTTTAATTTTAATAATATATTTGGAACCCTGAAGAAATACTTTTTTTCAGAAATATATAGATTGATATATTTGTATGCTAATCATGACGAAAAAGTCAACCGGGAAATGACTCAGACTTAATGGAAATGTGAGTTTGCCGCCATTTCACTGTGAATATTCGTTCGGAGATAGGGAGGGGCGGTCGAAGAAAAGCAATGACTGCGCCCCGTGTCACATGACATACACACAGCTGTCGAAATGGGATTGTCGTCTGGCTTTCGTGGAATGAACATGCTGGTCACCAGACATGTTACCTATATTGGTTGGCGATAAAATGGAATTACCGTGTGATGGAAACCTCAAGTAAGTATGCCCGGGAAAACAATTATAAAAAAATAATACTTCCAATCATACCAAGAAGTAGAAATTTTGACAGACAAATTAAATTTCACCCTGGCACATAAACAAATCCACATCGCTCGCACGTGCGAGGTGTACGAGATTTGGTCTGTACGAGAACCGATCCCGAACCCGTAAGGTGGGAGATTTGTGGGTTATCTTTTGACATCATGACGTCAACCCTGCATGTTATAACATTGGCAGATCAATGCCATCGTGAACCCCAAACAACCATGGTAGGTATTGGTGATCTTCGTCAATTCTCAACAGATTTTAATGAGATACCGAAAAAAAAAGTATTTTTCAGTTGTGTGAAGTTTCAATGTTGTACGATAAATTCAAAATTGTCTCCGAAATATTGACGAAAACGTCTCGGATATATTATCTGGGACAGACAGTACATAAGTTTCTTCACCTAGTTATAGATACTTACTGGTACTTGCAGATCGTTACCTGATAGTTCCGTTGGTGTTGTTTTTCAACTTGTTGTTGTTGTCCAAACAACATTTCTCTCTTCTTCACTTTTGTCGCGATCAATATGCCTTGTAGTCCTACATCTCAACGAACGAACATTAGGAATTTGTCACACAAACGCAACTTGGCTGGTTGGAATACAAGAATATAAACTTTTCTGCTAAACGGAGTGCCACGTTGACAAAAATTCCCGGTACAGCCACAGGGCTAAGTAGCACTGTTTTGTCAGAGATTCAATTTTATTTTTTTAAATTTTAAAATTTTAATTTTATTAAATTTTAAAATTTAATTTTTTTGAACATCTTGGAAACACTAAATTATTATATAGCTTTCTTTTAAAGAGAGAGCCCGTGTTTGCCAAGCATGGAAAATTACACTATATAGTATATACCCTGTCTATGTATAGGGCATATACTATATAGTGTAATTTTCCATGCTTGGCAAACACGGGCTCGCGCTTTAAAATATGACCATGTATGAGTATTATAGTAAGCTATATAATAATTTAGTGTGACCAAGATGTTGAAAAAAAATTAAAATTTAAAAAAATTAAGATTTAAAAAAATTAAATTGTAAATTTTCAAAAAAATCTCTGACGAAACAGTGCTACTTAGCCCTGTGCGTACAGCAAAACGCAGAAGTAGCCTGGTTCCCTGGCAAACTTGTATATGTAAGTAATGTAACAGTAATTTAGGGTACCAGGCTAGGCGAAGTCAAAATCGGCACACCAACTCCAAACAAAAGATCGGCTATTCTGTCAATTGCGGCGTCGTAATAGCCACCCGCGCAACTGTTTTTTTAGCCCACTGAGGCCTAGCAGGTTTTTTGTCTAAAAATCTCAACCGATATTTGCGATAAATTTCTACAACTTGGCGAAGTAAAAGATAGTACATCTGTTTAAATTATGTTTTAAAATGGGAGATGAACTCTTCTCTTTGAGAAGTGTTTTGCCATTTACTTCTGTGTTATACTTAGGCTTTTCAGAGGGAGGAAAATCCCCCAGTGACGTCATTGTACTAGCACAATCGATTTGTTATCGTTTTTTTCTCTCTCTCTCCACTGGAATTCTCGAAGGTTTGTCAACTGATTCTCGACATAGTTGTTATGAAAAAAAAATCAAATCGCTTCTTAATTCATTATAAATCAAGGTATGAAACAAAATTATAAACTGTGATTCTTAGGTTTTGCCGTGCTTGACAGAAATGGAAATGACTTTACCTGAGTCAAAGCTGAGAGACGAAAATGTAGGGGAAAAAATGAAAAGAATGAAAAAAAAGAAGAAAAAAAGAAGAAAAAAGAAAATCATAATTTATTAAAATATATACGTAGGCATCTACCACCAAGTATCGCTCAAACCAGGGAACGGTGTTCCTTATGAGTCGTCTTTCATGAAAGTGTCCCCAGACAAAGGTGGACAATAGTCTTCCTGGGTACAAGAATGAATCTGGATGAAAGGTTTTTCAGTACGGTTACCGGTATATAAAAGCAGCGAGAATATATCCTTACACGAAAGACCGACCTCTGTGTACACATGTTTTCTTTGCAAATTGTGAGTTGAACCTGTCAAAATGTACAATATTTGTCAAGATACTGTCCAGCGGTACAAATGTTAATGTTAAGAAATGCGTCTCACGTCCAATTTGTTGAAAATTAACAAGTTGATAAGGTACAAGAAGGTACATAGATTTGGCTAGAGTAAATGTCTAAGTCTAGGAGATACCAAGAAGGTACACCCCAAGTTGTTGTAAAAATAACCAAGTTCATAAGGTACCAAGGAGGTGCAGGACTTTGGCTTAAATAAAATTCCAAGTCTGAGAGGTACCATCAAGGTACAGTTCAATTTGATGAAAATTAAGCTAAGTAGATAAGGAGCCAGGGAGGTACTGGTACAGACTTTGCCAGATACACATCAGGGATATACCTTCTCAAGGTACACCGACTGAACCTCAAGAGGTACTGTTGAGGTAAAAACCTATTGAAGGTACAATAAATCAACTCGGCTACAAGGTATCGCTAAGGTACACTCTAAAGTTAAGGTACAATTAAGGCACATCTAAGATACCAGACAGGTATATACCTCTTAAAGGCATATACCTTGCTACTGTGAGGATAGCTGTTGTGTTAAGTGCCTTCATTTTCATCTGACGACGATACAGCTCACCAATTCCCAGTGTACACGGCGACACAGCTCGCCAATTACCAATATACGAGTTGTCAGAGCAATTCCTTCATAACTCTCTAGATTTATATCTAATACCGCTTATGCCGTTGCTAGGGGCCGTGTGGTCATGTCATCCAAGTTGCCATATGAACAGGTACAATAAAAGCGTACCTGCGATACAACACATATCACGAATCGCTAGATTCTAGGTATTTGCTTTAGAATAGGTTAACCAGAAAACGATACTGTACAGTCATGTGGCTCTGTCAGTATGTCGGCACCTATTCCCACTTTCCTTATATGTGTTGTAATTTTTACCTGTATATGGCGAGATTCTGCTGGTGGACGTTTCGTCCCCGAGGTCCGCCCCCTGTACAGACCTTTTGGTCTTTGATATATGTTGGTGTTTGTGGGAAGTTGATGCTGGGTCGACATCGGGTCTTACAGACTAGTCTTTTGCGTTAAATGCCGTCATTTTATCTGACGACGATACAGCTCACCAATCCTCAGTGTATGAGTTGTACAGCGACACAGCTCACCAATTACCAATATACGCTTTGTCAGAGCATTTCCACCATAGCTCTCTAGATTTGTATCTAATATCGCTTATGTCGGTGCTAGGGGCCGTGTGGTCATGCCTACAGGCACATCTTATTTAGATCTCTATCTCTACAAAAATGAAGCGGGCATTCTCTCTCGTCGATTTTATGACAAAAGAGACGATTACAATTTCGACATCGTAAACTATCCCTATCTGGATAGTAATATTCCAGTGGGACCTGCATATGGCGTATACATATCTCGCTTAGTAGCATTTGCTAGATCCTGTGTTAAATGTGATGATTTTAATCAACGTCACAAAACATTGTTGCAGAAACTTATAAAACAGGGCTATTCCACCAAGCGCCTCCACTCAAAGTTTCTCAAATTTGGCGATACATATCGCATGCTGATAGCAAAGTACGAACGTAGCGTGCAAGATCTATGGCGCTACGTTTCGTAACTTGTGTCTAATTCCGCTTAACCCGGGGCTAGGGGCCGTATGAACACATGTACTTCAATATCCTCATGGTGCTCATATGAACAGTCACAATCAAAGCGTGACTGAGATACATCTTTTTTGGATAACGACTCTAAAACGAATATTACGGATTAAGAATACTGATCAGCGATACGGATTTGATATTTTTGGAACATCATGATGTCTTGCCGGCATCATTGAAAACTGTTGACCGCTTCTCTCTTGCAGGAAACAAGCCTATGTTTATGTATACTATGATTGTCTTTTTGAATTTGGTGCTAATACTGTTATATGGAAAATGGAATAGGTCTTCGGATTATGGACGCGGATATTCTCTAATGGACGACGGCTGGATTATGAATGACGGACTAGACGCTTGTAATCCAAGTTGCCACATGAACAGGCACAATAAAAGCGTACCTGAGATACAACACATATCACGAATCGTTAGATGTACCTGACTCCCTAAACTGACGTTGACACTCGAACTGATGTACCTTGCTCTCCAACATTGCCTCCACACTGAACCGCCTCCACACTGAATCACATGTACATGTACCGGTACGTTACTCCTAAGTCTACTTTGATGCTTAACCACATGTACCTGACCCCACTTTAACACTCCAACATGCATTCCTCCCCAACGCCGCTTTGACAATAGACTTCACGAACATTCCTTTCTAAACTCGATTTAACATTGGACTACACGAACTTTCTTCCTTAAGACGCCTTGACATGAACTACACATACCTTCCTCTTTAACCCTGCTTTGACATTGGACTACACATATGTTCCTTCCTCACCCCGCATTTATACTGGACTACATATATGTTCGCTGTAACCCCGCTCTGAAACTGGAATACACATACACTCCTCCCTGACCCCGCTCTGACAAAGGGTCACAAAACTTTCCTCGCTACCTCGGCTTTGGCAGTGGACTACACGAATATTCCTCCTGACCCCGCTTTGAAACTGGACTACATGAAGATTCCCCCCTAATCCCGCTACCACAATGACTACATATACGTTTCTCCCTAACCCCGCTTTGATACTGGATTACAAAGACGCGTTTTGTTGTCGCGTGCCGAAATGTCCTGACAACAACACGCGTACCTACTCTTGAAGATAAACAGGTTCAGAAATTGGTTAGCTCAGGGTGCGAGCGGGAGCAAATTCTAGGCCCCTGTTCTCGCATTGGCTCACGGCCTATTAAGCAATGCAGGTTTGCCGAGTGTGGAAAATATCTGACAGACTGTACATAGAAATTTTCTGTGCGCGCGCTAGTTTACCTTTCGTATTTTTAGTTAAGAATTTCCGCTGGTGGTTTTTGGCTTTGGCAGCCATTTTGCCTGCTTTTCCTATTGAGTTATCTCCCTTCTCTATGTCAAGATATAGAGATTTCCTTTAAAAGCCTTTTAACCGAGGATTTTGCATACCAACATTCATCCAATTTGATAAATTTTGATAGACATTGTGATTATGAGTACACACCAACCTATATTTTTTCTTTGTTTTTTCTCATATTACACAATTATAATGCAACAACACACAATATTCAAAAAGTTAATTACTTTGATTTACCAGCAGCGGACATCCTTAAGTTTATTTTTATTAAATGTTTCTTATTTATTTGATATTGAGCGCACCTGTGACACTAAGTGATAAACCGACAAGCCATGGGATGCACATCGTTAGGTGTGTCACTATTACAAGTATTAACCAGTGGCACTCGCAATATAACGAATCTATGAATCTGTTAGTTGATCAGAATCGGAGTGTGGACATGAACACTCATACCTTCAACTTCTTCTGGCTCCGTCTTCATAGCTTTCATAGCTTGGATAATTTTGGTCTGTTTCTTTTTAACCTCATCCTTCAGTTTTTTTAATCCAGAATCTCCGACGATTGTGATAAGGTTCTGGTAATTTCCGGTGGCGATCCACTTGTTATTCTTCATCTTATCAAGTATGTCTACCATGTCAATGCCGTCAGCTGATAGATCCTCGTCCAAACACATTCTGGTGATGGGCAGAAACGACCAGTATTCAGGTATTTCACGGTTCAGCATGGTCTTGATGTGTTGGAAGAGGTCTCCTTCTAGCTTTTCGGGATCACACATTTTGATGTCGGATTTATGTAAGGTACGTTTTTCTTGCCTTATTCAGCACAACGAAAAACTGAAAGGTAAAATGGGAACAGATGAGTAAGTGTAGCACTTCAGCAATTGAACAGATATACAACGACTGACAACTGTGTAGGTAGATGCCGTTTCCATTCTGGATCTGACATTTGCTACTCAAACTTTTAACTTGTCATGATGTAAATATCATGATCAACCATGTTCCATTATGATCTAATGAGCATCATTCAGTAAGAACTCAGTAACCACTCAGTTAATGAACCTTTAGGCCGCTTTCAGTTCCACTTCGTAAATGAATTGATGAAGTTTTCCTAAGTATCTCTGGTGATAATGTTGAATAAGGCCAATATCAAAGCGATGCTACCATTGTGCTTATTCATGTTAACACTATGGAGATCATAGAGGCCTACATATTCATTTAATAGATCCCATGAGAAATGCCATAATTTCGATCACCATTACGGAGTAGTATTACAGCAACTAATTCGACAAAGTTAATCGCCTTCATCCCATGTTTCTCAATCTTTATAAGAAACATCGCTAATTCTGTTTAAGAGTTAAATGGGCCAAATGACCAAATGTAGGACTATAGATTACATGCGCTACAATTGATACAGATATCGTCGTTATAGTTACAACAATAAACAGTAGCCAAAAGCTATCCATCAACATAATGTTATAAATACAATAGTGCCTCGTATTTGTCATCGATGTGTGATATTTTCCACTAAAATTCCGCAGCTTGCATGGCATGAAGAAGATGTCTAACAAGTTGCTTTAATAATTTTAATCTATTTTCAATATTCTCTAGCATATAATATTGTGCGAGAAATGTATATGCCACATACAAGTCCGTTTGAAAATTCTCAGAATGGTAATAAACGGTCCACGTTATAGAAAATATTCATTGTGGTTTTTTGCTAGACCATACACAGACGCATCCTTCTATGGTGGGACTAGTCTGAATCATGGGTAGATAATGTGCTACGGGATCAGAGAAATTCTAAAAAACGCAAAGTTTGGGGCGTATGGGTAACACATTACACTCTTTTTCCACTTATACTGCTTTATATGCTACAAACATGTATAACGTATCATTCTGAAGGTATGTATATGGGCTACCACTCAAGAAAGTTTGTTTTAATCGTTGAAGCTGGTCACATACGTAAGTGAGTAGGTCTCCACCTTATTTTGAAACGAAAATTAGGGTGTGTTCCTTAAAATCAGTGAGAAATGATATTTGGTATGGCGTATAGCCCGCCACTGAGTATATATACATATGAAATGATATTTGAGAGAGAAAGAATAAATTAGTCGTCAGCGGGATTCGAACCCACGACCCCGGCTTATCGCGCTGATGATTCACCGAGCATCAGCTGTGTACATTTGCAAGTTAAATTTGCAAGTTAATTCGCAGATGAAAGGACAAATGCATCAAACTGAATAGAGGTGGGATATCCATATAAGTACAAGCTTCAATCCGACATTCAGAAGACAGTAATCGTCCATGAGGAATATCTGCATCCAGTTTCGAAATGCTTTTTTCATAAGACAATATTAGAACCGAACTCCAACCAGGCATAAACACTAGTTAATTTCCGTTGGAGAGAAGGGATCAAGCTCATGTATTGGTCTGCGGCATCTCATACAGTAATACTGAGTGTCATGAATAACAAATTCCTTAACATTCCAATATCTATAATTACTCAAGTACCATCCATTATGTATGGTTGTCCGTATTTATTTAACGAGGAGGCGGGCGTTGACACTTGAGTTGCCGCTCTCGTTTGAAGCAAATATCATAGAATTACATAAATAGAAGCGCCCCTTTGACTCTGGAGTTGCGTCTTGACGGATGTCTCTAACCCCACTGTCAAAAAGAATTACCCAAAATAAAACGTACATAATAGCTAAGCTAACCTTATATATCTTGGCTTGGGCAGTTTTGTGTTTATTTCTACGAGGAGGCGGGCGTTGACACTTGAGTTGCCGCTCTCGCTTAAAGCAAATATCACAGAATTACATAAATAGAAGCTCCCCTTTGACCCTGGAGTTGCCTGCTTCTCCTGCCATCCCGCGCCACACCTATGTGATCCGTTACGGATGTCTCTCACTCCACTGGTTCTCCCTATCCCAAGCCACACCTATGCGACCCGCAGTGCCCTTTTTATACTATTCATCGCGCACTACTCATCGCGCAGGCGCAACCGATCCATTCTACTGTAGGGTGCAAGCCTGGCCCATGGAATCTCAGGTAGTGAAAACGCCAGGTCTCTCGACCCACCCTATCCCGCGCAACATCTGTTCGACTCGCCTGTCCTTTCTATACTACTCATCGCGCATGCGCAGTCGATCCATTCTACTGTAGGGTGCAAGCCTGAGCCATGAAAATTGAGGTAGTGAAAACCCCAGGTCTCTCGCCCCATTCTATCCCGCGCCACACCTATTCGACCCGCCTGCCCTTTCTATACTACTCATCGCGCATGCGCAGTCGATCCATTCTACTGTAGGGTGCAAGCCTGGCCCATGGAATCTCAGGTAGTGAAAATCCCAGGTCTCTCGCTCCACCCTACGCCACACCTATTCGACCCGCGTGCCCTTTCTATACTATTCATCGCGGATTACTCATCGCGCAGGCGCAACCGATCCATTCTACTGTAGGGTGCAAGCCTGGCCCATGGAATCTCGGGTAGTGAAAATCCCAGGTCTCTCGACCCACCCTATCCCGCGCCACATCTATTCGACTCGCCTGCCCTGTCTATACTACTCATCGCGCATGCGCAGTCGATCCATTCTACTGTAGGGTGCAAGCATGGCCCATGGAATCTCAAGTAGTGAAAATCCCAGGTCTCTCGCTCCACCCTACGCCACACCTATTCGATCCGCGTGCCCTTTCTATACTACTCATCGCGCACTACTCATCGCGCATGCGCAACCGATCCATTCTACTGTAGGGTGTAAGCCTGGCCCATGGAATCTCAGGTAGTGAAAACCCCAGGTCTCTCGACCCACCCTATCCCGCGCCACATCTATTCGACCCGCCTGCCCTTTCTATACTACTCATCGCGCATGCGCAGTCGATCCATTCTACTGCAGGGTGCAAGCCTGGCCCATGGAATTTGAGGTAGTGAAAACCTCCGGTCTCTCGCCCCACTCACACCTATGCGACCCGCTGTGCAGTGAGTAAGGAGGAGCAGGAGGAGGAGGAGTAGTAGGACACGCCACGCATTATACTAGGGAGATGCAGATAGTCTAGCTGTGCATATGGGCTAGCCTGTATTCCGCAAGAGAAAAGGATGTGTTCGCTTTAGATGGATGTTTTGCCTTCGGCGTCGCTGTCTGCTGGTCTATTGTCTCGCTTCAAACCGGCCGGTATATTGTGACGTAATGCGCAGGTATTCCTCAACTTCTTGTCAGCCGAGTGAGGCCAGGCTAATGGGAATTCCTGTTTCATATTCTCATACAGTTACCATATACATTTTCATGTACGACCCAGCTATGTACGAACAACAGTCAGTTATATTAATATCGAAAACGTGGCGAAAACTCTCTGCCAACAGATCAGCGAACAATAAGCAAGGAAGTAACTGCATGCAACAAAAAATAGAGAAAAATATATTGTCACAACCATCAATCGAGAAAGCAAGCGTCACCACTTGTTGAGACTCATTTCCCATTAAAACGGGAATACGTGATCATCTCATCTACATTAGAAGCAAAATGGGGAAATGAGTATAGCCATACTGCAGTGACGAAACATTGAAGAATAGCCGTAACTGCTATGAACCAGGAATTTTCCATTTTTGTTTTAACAGACCTTAATATTAGATAAGTTTTACCTTCCCGCTCATAGCTAAAACTATTATTTCCCCGCTTCTCGGCGAAATACTATCATGTAAAAATTGTGTAACAATTATTTTTTTGCTATGCCCGATCGTCACAATGTTCCACTACCTCACTGAACAACTACCGTACTCAAGTGGTGTGGCTGTGTGTTCGGAGTTTTGTGTGTGTGCAACTCTATTCACAATTATAATAACGTAAGCGATTATTTTCGTTAGCGAAACCATATTAGTTCTGGACATAAATAGGTCGAGGGATTTCCTCTGAATCAAACCAATCAGTGAAAGCGCAAATCTAGCTGATTATGCCAATCCGCTGCGAGGTATGAGATGGTGATAGGTTAGGATATCCGGATGAAATCGACATCGGAAGTCAAAGCAAAAACCACAGGCTTGGGATACCGACGTGCTAAATCAAAACTAGCACGGGGGATGAAATGTACGAGCTAATAGAGGCATAAGACTATTAAATATGCATGACCTGGGAGATCTGAACAACAAATTTAATTAAAATCAGTGTGATCCTACATAGCGACATATGCAATGATAGGATATTAATTTATTGAGATTGCATTTATTGGTGTCGCTGTCGTCACCTTTTTTGGTGATAGCTCTCATTATTGACTGCGTGACCGTAAAACTTTTCAATCAGTTTACCCGAACACCGAAGTTCTTCATGAACTCATATTCAAGGAATAGTAGTTAAGAGAGTCTAGAACTTCAAATTGGTATGTGGATGAGAGTGAAGTTCCCAGTTTCATGTTCTGGTATACTCATACATGAATATAGCAGAGTATTGTTTCCAAAGGACCGCACTGCGGTGGTCTAATGGTTAGAGCGTCGGCCTCGTAAGCGGTAGGTTCTGGGTTCGATCCCAGGCCGGGTCATACCTAAGACTTGAAAAATGGAACTTGTTGCTCCCTCGCTTACGCTCAGCATTAAGAGGATAGCACAAGGACTGGTTCGCTCGGTGTCAGTATAATGTGACTGAGTGGGGTGTCATGTCTGCCTACGGCATGATATTTCAGTGGGACAGCATTATAAAATGGCAGCATTAGATCTGCTCTGTTACAAGTAGGTACCCCTGCCACTTCCCCTCCTCTCCCTTCCCTTCCCCGTCGTGATATAGCTGAAAAAATGTTGAAAGCGACGTTAAACCCTATTCACTCACTCACTCACTTGTTTCCAAAGTCAACGGATTTGGCAGAAGTTTGCTTGTCCTTGTTAGTACAATTCCAGGAATCATAATGATTTAGTTTCCTTCGCTGATTCGTGCGTTTTGGCGGTCCTATTAATTTTGGTGTGTCGATGTTAGTGATTGAAATTGAAATACTCCCATATCTTATACCTGCTGCCTTACCTGTTGAATGGCATTTTCAGCGTTAATGACAGTGAATGCATAGAGTAAACTGAGAAGTTTATGGCATAGTAGCTTTACTTTACTTCCTAACCAGCACCTAATCCGGAATTGAATATTATATTTTGTCTTCTTGTGTCTGCTGGAAATATAACATTCTAGTAACGTCGTGATAATAGGAGATAAACATGCTCTCAAGTTGATTATCAAGGTGAACAATGTATTAGGTGACTATTAGGCTGGGAGCCCGTTCGAGATAACGGACCTAGAATTTGCTCCCGTTCGCACCTCGAGCTGACCAATTTCTGGACATGTAGTCTTCAAGATTAGGGTTTGTGGGTTAGGTCACGTGTAGCAGCGGTTTTGCTGTGAGCGGTGGTGATACTAATTTTCCAGAAATATACTGGGGGTAGGGAAAGGTATAATCCTTTGTTTATGATTGGAAATCAAACGATAAATGTTACAAACTGAAATAAAACTCATGCTTTCCTCTAGAGAATAATATTATTATTTATTTTTTTTTTAGAAAAATGATCGACGTCACAATGACGTCCTTATTACCCCTATCTGTGCTGGGGAAGGAGACAGCTTGACTCCAGCTAATCTGTGTGGCCTATATACCGAATGGAAGGAATTATGAACAGAAACTTTCTGATATCATACTTTATCCTACTGGGATAATTTTAAGTCACAGCGCAGAATCCGAATGACAAAAGATCATGAGTATCTCCAAAATAGCACTCGAGAGGGGTATTGAAAAAAATGCGTTTTCGTCCAGATTTCAGCATTTCTTTACTATAAAACGCATGGAAATAATTGAGTTCTTGTCGGAATTATGTTTCTCCGTCGCTAGAAATATTGGTGGAGGAAATGGTTAGAAAACTTGAAAATCAGCGTTATGGTCGACCATAACTAAAAGAAAGTGATGCCATCTGAGCAGTCACAGTAGTGTGGATCTTGGTGCATTAGAGAAATGCAATCTAGCCACGAAATTTAATCATAACCATCAAATTCTGTCTCAATCCAGGTAGAAAGAGAATTCAATAACGATCAATGAGAAGGCACCAACAGTCCAATTTATGTAAAAAACTTGGTAAGTCAGTTGAACTATTATTGTCCAATAATGACTAAATTTATAACAGTAGATAGGAAAATGAATGTTCAAAATTAGTATATTTTGTGGGTCAGACGAAAGGCCAGTGTAGGTGAATTTGATACAAATAATTTTTAGAAAAGGTCAGCTATAATGTTGCAATTTAGAAACAAAAATCGCAAACTAGATCAGAAGTGAAAAGGTCAGGTGAGTCTTCAGAAAAACACATAATAGGTTCGAAATCTAATCGGCTGTGTCATCTGTTATACATGCATATACAACTACACATACTTTTCCTTCGCCTTGATCAATTATCTCTATTAGGTCGATTAGATTCGCAATTCGAAAGTTGGAACAACTGATGATTATCCTGTCGCGATGTATGTTATCTATATCTTCGCAGATTAACTGAATTGAGTAGATACATTTTGGTTTGTGTCTTCCTTGCCCAAACCAAAACGGCAATTATACTGCTGTATGGTACCACGTATCTCTTCGAGGTTATGGTTTCTTAAGTCGGAGGACGTAATGCTATTATGCCGTTATAGCGAATTGTCAAAATGCTGGTGATGTAGAATTATTGCTATATTACAATACCCATCAGCTTATGGGGACCATCACTTCTCGGAAACGAGTAAGTACACCGGGAAACACTAGTACATTGGTAAGATAGGTCACTTGTCAAGTTACTAATGGGGGAGGAGGGGGGGGGGGGGTATGAAGCCAGAACATGAGAGTAGGCCACGCCACATTGTCATTGAGTGAAACAAGATATACAAATCCAAATAAAGAAGTGTAAGAAAATTAAGACGAGCACGTGGACTGAAGCGATATGTCGGCAAAAACTTGACAGACTCTTGGTGCATATCATTTTGGCATTGCTAGAAGATTATAGATCAAGGCTCACACTGTTGTAGACTTAAAAAATGCGGCAATATGGCCCGTGCAAACTGTATTTGTTTTAGCGCACCTCAAAACCATTCTTCAACCAATAGAGATTGTAATATACTCCTACTGTGGAAGAGGTGTGTTGGTTTAGACTGACGAAGCCTGGAATTACAGCACGAACGCTAATCATAGCATCTGAGTACTGGTATATGTCTGTTCTCAACTGGTTTTACTCTTCTGATAACTACCTCACGTTCCTCTCCTAGTTCATTAACCAAGTAATGGAAAGGAAAATCGGTGAGTCAATGTCATCCACTCCCACGAAGATGCATAAACAATCGATGAATCGAGATTTATTTGTGAAGAATTCTTCTGAAAATCTACAATGTTTTTATTTCATTGATTAGAACCTTGTGCTGAGTCACTCTGTGAGATATGTCGTATTGATGAGTACGGATATAATGATGGAAATATGGGGATGCTAGAGAGATCGCATTCTAGAACAGAACAGGGATTCACAGGCGTAACTCGACATGAAAAAATAACATTTTGTATTCTTACTTTATCCATTGTCTGTCTCTGTATATTCCCAGGCATAGTATAATGAAGCAACAGACAGATAAACAACCATATACCAAATGCCCTGCTGTTCCCATCTTATACAGTACAGTCATTATATGCCGACGTCAGAATGCATAAAAGTTCTAGTGACATGTACTTATGCATACCACAGAGGAAGTATATGACATTACTTTTGCATAGATTTCAACCTTACTGACCCTTTCCGAAGGCATGGGAAACGAGACATCCTGACGATGTTTGAAATCGTCAAAGTTCTTATCGAGCAGGACCCTCGGACAGAATTAGATAACTAATCTTACATATCATGTATGCCAACCCTCGATGAATCCTAGGGATTTTATTATGGTTTCATGGCAATATTTATTATGCTGCGCTGTTCTTTGATGAACAATGATCTTGACTTGTAACGTTATATCCACCTGACGCTGAACCCTTGTTTTCCTATCTACTTTTATGATAATTACCACCTCATCCCAGAATGCCCATCTGCTGGTCTTTTAATTTCGTTTTTTTTCCTATATATATCATGATATTTCGGGATTCCGAAAAAGAGCGAAAACAACCATATAGCAGGATTGAACAGCTCGTAATGATGATTGATTGTATAAATGGTGGCCATTTTGTTTTTTTCCCAATTTTGATGTTTTCCTGCAACACTGTTCACCAAGACTTCTGATATGTTAAACCTGGAATGTTTTTGAGTACAATACTACCAACACACCTTATTCTGTAAGTAGTGACGGGTTCCACCCTATTATTTTAGTATTCAACTGAACTAAATATAGGTGAAAATGAATGTATATTATGAGGCTATTATGGCATCATGATGACGACATGTCTCTGGGACTTTATTTCGATAGGTCAACGAGTCAACTTTCCATCCCTACACAGTTTGTTACACTAGTCGTAGATTTGACGATGTTAAAGGAAGGAAGTGTATCCCAACCTCCAAATCCAAGGTATGGCTACATTTTATTGAGGGTACTTGTCTTTGTGATGTCATGATTCTTTGTCGCTAAGCTTTTTTATGATGACTTAAAATGATCCCAGTATGATAAGATATGATGCCAGAAAATTTTGGTCCATAATTCAGTTCCATTCTGAAAATATGTCAAATATATTAACAAAAAAAAACGATCCATTCAAAGCCCGTTCCTTCTCATTTCCCAAACGCTATATAGACGATCTTCTCGCTGTGGATAATCGCTATATAAATGACGCAGTGAAGGATATATATCCACCTTCACTGGATTTGAAGGAAACTACAGATAGCCCTACAGGCACATCATATTTAGACCTATATCTCTCTAAAAATGAAGCGGGCCTTCTCTCTCGTCGACCATGACAAAAGAGATGATTACAATTTCGACATCTTAAAATGTCCCTTTCTGGACAGTAATATTCCAGTGGGGCCTGCATATGGCGTATACATATCACGCCTAGTAGCATTTGCTAGATCCTGTGTTAGATGTGACGATTTTAATCAACGTCACAAAACATTGTTGCAGAAACTTATAAAACAGGGCTACACCACCAAGCGCCTCCACTCAAAGTTTCTCAAATTTGGCGATACATATCGCATGCTGATAGCAAAATACGAGCGTAGCGTGCAAGATCTATGGCGTTACGTTTCGTAACTTGTGTCTAATTCCGCTTAACCCGGGGCTAGGGGCCGTATGAACCCATGTACTTCAAGATCCTCATGGTACTCATATGAACAGTCACAATCAAAGCGTGACTGAGATACATCATTCTTTAGATGACGACTTTACAACGAATATTATGGATTAAGAATACTGATTAGCGATACGGATTTGATATTTTTGGAACATCATGATATCTTCCCGGCATCACTGAAAACTGTTGACCGCTTCTCTCTTGTAGGAAACAAGTCTATTTTTATGTATATTATTATTGTCTTTTTGAATTTGGTGCTAATACTGTTATATGGAATATGGATTAAGTCTTTGGATTATGGACGCGGATATTCTTTAATGGACGACGGCTGAATTATGAATGACGGACCAGACGCTTGTAATTAGTGGCGGGCATCTTTTCCCATCCCCAGAACCGATAGGCGTAATTATGACGCCATTGTGATGTGGAAAATATTCTAAATTTTGTGTCTTCTTTTCATCTCTTGTTAAAAACAAAGGCTTTATTTTGATATATAATATCTCTCGTTTTGATTTCACCAGTTATGCACAAATTATCGCATTGCCAAACATATATTTTAACAAAATTAGCATCACCGCCGATCACGGCAAAATTGTTGTAGCTACTTTATGCCCACACGGATTTCCGGGCTGCTACCACTGGGATGATCCGCATAGCCTACTCTCCCATGCTGTACAGTCGGAAATTGGTCATCTCGATTTGCAAACGGGACGACTATTTTGGTGCACGGGCTCCCAGCCTACATTGCCGGCAGCGATTAACGCCAGATTTACCCTTTACTCTCTAAAACAATTTGAGTGAAATTTCACTCAAGTAAGAGTGGAAATCCATCCCACTCCCAGAGTGCTGCTGATAATTATGTAATGTGCTCCTGTCCTTGACAAGGGAGCTAGACGGCTTGTCCCACTGTGCCTCATGCCCCACTGTAGCCCAATCTCCCCTACTGAGGGTTCATCGACAACAGTTAACTTTTGTTGGTATGCCCTAATTCTGATTCGCAGAATATAAATATATTTATTGGAAATGAACTAACATACAAAATGAAATGAAATACAATTCCAGTAAGATTTGCATACCCTTATCCTTCTAATGGCGCTTCACATGACAGCTAAGCCGTTGTCTGCATATAAACTAAGAGGGCTTACTGTATAATCTGCGAAACGAAACGGGCGAAACAAAACAAAAAGTAGTTCCATTTAAAGAGGATCAGAAATTCTCGCTTCGAGATATCCAAACGAATCTAACCGAGCTATATTCTAATAATCTATGTATGTCGTACACGTTTGATTCATAATATCAGAAAGGAATTCTCTCGTTAGCTGAATTATTATATTCCTACTACGCAAACGATTATCTTTCGAGTTTTAAGGACTTAGACTGTAGTTATAGAATCAAACTTAGAATAATAGATAGATATGTTGTTTCGGAAGACCAGATCCTGTCTAACTTCAGTGGAAGGATTGCACAATAGAACCAGAAATAAACCGGAAGTACTAGTTCTGTCAGTTGATTGGTTAACTGGACCAAACATGACAAACGGTAAGTGGTAATATCAGAATCGGATTGGATCGTTGGTATTGTTACTTTGACATGTACGGGTCATTTCATTTCCAAGAAATGTCTGTCGATATAGCTATATTCTGCGAATTTAATAGGTAAAACCTTTAAAGTTAGGCCTTGATGACGCTCTAAATATTTCTCCGAATTGCTATGTTATCATAGGTCAAACACGCACGGGTTATATATAATGGTGTAAACTCGTTCTGTTGACTGGAGAAGAGCAAATCTGGGCAGAGACACTGCGGAATGTAAGCATACGTGGCGGTTTTCTTGCCAATAACTCACTCTCCGTTTCCCTTGGATACATGCAAATCAGAATATAATAGGTGGACTACATAGTGCTAAACTATTCAGATTGAAGGGGGCAGCAAGACTCCAGCTAATCTGTATGGCCTATATACCGAATGGAAGGAATTATGAACAGAAACTTTCTGATTACAACACATATAAGGGAAGTGGGAAGAGGTGCCGACATACTGACTGAGTCACACGACTTCACAGTATAGTCTCCCGGTTAACCTATTCTAAAGCACATACCAAGAATCTAAAGATTCGTGATATGTGTTGTATCTCAGGTACGCTTTTATTGTACCTGTTCATGTGGCAACTTGGATGATATGACCACACTACTTTATCCTACTGGGATAATTTTAAGTCATAGCGCAGAATCCGAATGACAAAAGATCATGAGTATCTCCAAAATAGCACTCGAGAGGGGTATTGAACAAAATGCGTTTTCGTCCAGATTTCAGCATTTCTTTACTGTAAAACGGATGGAAATAATTGAGTTTTTGTCGGAATTATGTTTCTCCGTGGCTAGAAATAATGGTGGAGGAAATGGTTAGAAACCTTGAAAATCAGCGTTATGGTCGACCACAACTAAAAGAAAGTGATGCCAACTGAGTAGCCACAGTAGTGTGGATCTTGGTGCAGGATAGGATTAGCCATTACTACTATTCATGAAACAAAATAATGCACTTTAATAGCATTTTAGGAAGTAAATATATTTCACCAATGGACTACCATTGTCCCAGTGTGCCCCGGCAAATGTGTCTCAGCCTGTCACGGATGCATGGTATATTCCATTTTTTGAAGAAATCTAATACATACATCTGAGATAATAAATCCATATAATTAAATTGTATCTTTGTCCATCCTCTCTCATTAGTAACAAAACAGCAATGAAGTATTGCTGAACACTGGTATCACAAAATATCATCCCCATTCCTAAAAAATTACTTGGACTGCTCACAAACATATTTTTTGCTTCTAATTTTTCACCAATGATAGTTTTCACTTGTAATCAATATATAAGTTGTATTGGGGCGGTGGCTTTCTGCTGATAATTATGTAATGTGCTCCCTGTCCTTGATAAAGGAGCTAGACGGCTTGTCCCACTGTGCCTCATGCCCCACTGTAGCCCAATCTCCCCTACTGAGGGTTCATCGACAACAGTTAACTTTTTTTGGTATGACCTACTTCTGATTCGCTGAATATAGATATATTTATTGGAAATGAATTAATATACAAAATGAAATGAAATACAACTTCAGCAAGATTTGTATACCCTTATCCTTCTAATGGCGCTTCACATGACAGCTAAGCCGCCCTAAAATAAGAGGGCTTACTGTATTCTGCGAAACGAAACGGGCGAAACAAAACAAAAAGTAGTTCCATTTAAAGAGGGTCAGAAAGTCTCGTTTCGATATATCCAAACGAATCTAACCGAGCTATGTTGTAATAATCTATGTATGTCGTACACGTTTGATTCATAATATCAGAAAGGAATTCTCTCGTTAGCTGAATTATTATATTCCTTCTACGCAAACGATTATCTTTCGAGTTTTAAGGACTTGGACTGTAGTTATAGAATCAAACTAAGAATAATAGATAGATATGTTGTTTCGGAAGACCAGATCCTGTCTAACTTCAGTGGAAGGATTGCACAATAGAACCAGAAATAAACCGGAAGTCCTAGTTCTGTCAGTTGATTGGTTAATTGGACCAAAATGACAAACGGGAAGTGGCAATCTCAGAATCGGATTGGATCGTTGGTATTGTTACTTTGACATTGACGGATCCTTTCATTTCCAAGAAATGTCTGTCGATATAGCTATATTCTGCGAATTTTAGTTAGGCCTTGATGACGCTCTAAATATTTCTCCGAACTGCTATGTTATCATAGGACAAACACGCACGGGTTATATATATGGTGTAAACTCGTCCTGTGGACTGGAGAAGAGTAAATCTGGACAGACACTCTGAGGAATGTAAGCATATGTGGGGGTTTTCTTGTCAATATCTCACTCTCCGTTTCCCTTGGATACATGTAAATCTCAACCAGAATATAATAGGTGGACTACATAGTGCTGAACCATTCAGATTAGTTGATAAATTTCAGCAATCTTCTTCAATAAATTGTCCATCTTTTGACATTTTCACATTATACAGAACCCAGCCCTCGCCGGGCGATCACGCCCCTAGCCCGTCACCCCCAATTCCATTCCCCCCATCAACATCCTATCACCTCGGAAACTAATCCAAGCTATTGTTCATTTTATATTTCAGTCAAATAAATGGGCGTTAAATTTTGGTGACCGATCAGTAGAACTACTTTCGGTGCACCTGGGTGGTTACTGCTCAGTTCTGATAGGGAACATTTCCTACCAGTACTGTTCAGTTCCCAACCAGCCAGTGACCAGCCAAATTGTCCATATGTCCTGTGTGTGCATGTTGAACACGTTTTTATATGTGAACAAGTTTTAGACATATATACATGGACTTTATACATATGTAAAATAGTTAATTTATTCATACAGATGCTTTCATATGTGTGAACATTTTTCACAAACTATCAAAAACTGTTTTTATACATCTAAATTAAAATTTTATTTTAAAAATTATTACCCATGATATATACGACTAATGCGGATTGTCACTGAATCCAAACGACTCTGTAAAAAAGCAAGAGGCGTGAGTGAGTGAATAGAATTTAACGTCGCTTTCAACAATATTTCAGCTATATCGCGAGGAACCAACTAAGCGCCATCCAGCCCAGTTGCGTTCTTGCTACTTCAAAGAAGAAATCTTTGAAGCAGCATGGAACCAGACACCCTTCATCCACTCTATAAAACACTGAGCACAGCACAGAAGACAACAGACAGGACGCTTACATGGTACAATAAAGACAAGTGATATTACAGTGCAATAATCACATTATCAAGTTCCTGCTGCTTCTCAGCAAAATGCATTGAAGCAACATGCGTGAGCTCACAAATTCCTTGCTAGATAATATTGAGGGTACACCATTCTAATCACATATATGTATATTAGTCAATCACAAAGAATACAAAGCATTAACCAATGGACTTCTTTGGAATCAGATAAGCTAGATTAGCTAGTTTTGGGATGACGTGATCATGACTTTTAACCTACTGAAAGCAAAATGAATATGCTTTGAACTTCGGAATCAATTGGGCAACATAGCTGTGTAGTTTTGATAAGCTTGGTAAGAGCACTGGCATTGACATTCGACCGTAAAATGAAAAGGTCTGTTTGAAATGACATGGACAACACATCTGTAAGGTCTCAAGATATTTGATGAATCACAACTGAATCGTGAGATATATTGAGACATTATTGGATTCAGTTCTGGAGTTGTCCCCTTGACCTTTGACATATTGACCTTGACATTAATAGCGCAATGGCTATTTGTCCCATTAATATTTTGTAATCTTTGAAGTGAATAGGTTTAACCGTTATAAATTATGATGCTAACAAGAATTCGTGATGCACACACGCACAGAGGCAGATCGATTATATATGCCCCGAACAGTGTTCATCTGGGGGATAATAATTGACTTTTTTTGGAATTATATCAATCTGTGAAATTTGGAGAAGTTTGGTGATTAATACCTCAGGATATAGTGCAGACAAGTAGTAAATATTTTCTGATGTTTTTGTTAATTTTGCATGTTTGAGCTATGTCCCAAAGTAGGGCATAGACACAAATAGTATTCGACATAGATCAGTTTCTTCGCCTTCAAGCTTTAATAGGCTACCGACCTGACCTGTATTCAATGTTGACCGTGGTCCTGTTTTTTTGAATTTGTAAATAAATTTTACTGTTATATGAAAACTTAGACTTGATGTTGAGAGTGTGAGATGGAAAAGGGTGGAGCTATGTGTCTCTGGTAGGGCACGAGCTGTGACTACAACACTTACATCTATCATGTCCTCATTTTGTTATTGTTGAGTGACTGAATTTAACCCGTGTTAGCAATTCCGTCAGATTAGGCCTTTTCCGTTTATTATACCGTTTTACCTAGAATTGTTGCAGTTCGTAGAAAACTATGGCTGAGGGTTCATCGACAAAAGCTAACTTTTGTTAGTATGACCTGATTCTGATTCCCAGAATATAGATATATTTATTGGAAATGAACTATAACATCAAAAGGAAATGAAATACAACTTCAGTCAAGTATAGCCTTATCCTACTTATGGCGCTTCACATGACAGCTTAAGTCATTGTCTGCATATAAAATAAGAGGGCGTATTATATTATGCGAAAATAAACGGGCGAAACGAAACGAAAGTAGTTCCATTTAAAGAGGGCCGGAAATTCTCGTTTCGCAGATTACAATTTCTCGATTCGTTTCGCAGATTTCCACTTTTCGTTTCGTTTCGCAGATTACAACTTTTCGTTTCGTTTCGCCCGTTTCGCAGAAAACAGTAAACCAAATAAGAGAGTATTGCTCTTCAAAACACGTCCACACATTTGACCGGAATTAATATTTGCAATACCACATGATTCAATGGCTCAAATTCCATAGCTTTACTAAGTTTTACAACCTTCTGACAAATTATCATGACCTCTCCATCAAATCTGGGGTAACTGGGCCAAATTTAAATCTGTGGTCGTTTAATATGGTGAAAACTATTCTCACATATATAGTATGTGAATGTAGAGTTCTTGTTTCCGGACCCCTTTTGGCTTTTTGTTTTACTATTTTCTTTTGGTTATCGGTGACTATTTTCTGTTGGTTATCGGTCACTTTGCTCAACGCCATAGATATCATGAAGAGTTTCGCGGCCTTCCGACTGAACAAATTGGGCGCCATATGCAATTCACGAACTTTATTCTATAACGTTATCCACAGTAACCCCGATAAAGCACTGACGAAGTTTCGGGATCTTTCAACGAAAACTATTGCCGTTTGAGCCAGACAAACAAATATAGACAGTTACTAAACTTATAGTACGATGGGGTGACCACCACAGATTATTCTTTCCAGCTGGAAATATTTTATGGATTTCACTCTTCGACTGGTTAAACGAAGTTTGTCCAAAAATTAAATGTGTCTACTTATAGATGACCGTTTGGTACTTTTCAATTACTCATTGCTGACAGATTTGTTAACTCAACGGTATCTTTTGGTGACCGATCAGTAGAACAACTACTTTCGGGGTACCTTGGTGGTTACTGATCAGTTGAACAAGGAGCAGTTCTGATAGGGAACCTTTCCTACCAGAACTGTTCAGTTCCCCAATCAGTCAGTGATTAATTTGTCCATTTGTCCTGTGGGTGCATGTTGAGAACGTTTTTATATGTGATCAAGTTTTATTCATATGTGCAATTATTTTATACATGTGTAAAATAGGTTTCATACACATGTTTTCATATGTGTGAACATTTTTCACAAACTTTCACTATATACATCTAAATAATTTTTTTATGTTAAAAATTATTACATATGTGAGAGATAAACAACAGGCGTGATCTCACATATTCCCAGCTAAATAAGAGTGTATGGTACACCATTCAAATTTTATATATGCATATTAATCAATGACAAAGAATCCAAAACACAAATCAATGGACTTTCTACAAATTTAGCACAAATTTCTTATTTCCTTCACATCCAAGAAAACCTTTCTTGGGAGCCACACGAGATAACTGTTCATATAAGAGATTATATGATGTATTTTCTTAGTTCGTATCTCTTGCTAAAGAATCAATAACTTCGCCTAGAAATTATTTAAGAAATTGTTAAATTTGAAGCTTATACATTGTATTTTAATGTTCAATATAAAAATGTATTCCTCGATCCTGATTACCCAATATTTATATACGTAAAATATAAGTATATGTTTGAGAATTCATCGACAAAAGCTAACTTTGTCTAGTTTGGCCTAATTTTCTAATTCGCAGAATATAGTTATATACATTTATTGGATATGGACTGACTCATACCTGGCATTAACTTCTCCTATAAACTTATAAATTCTCCTCTCCTCTCCTTATCGACTCACTATTGATAAAGTTTGGTCCTCCGACACAAACCGAGACATATTTTTTCTGATAGAGAAATCACCAATATAAGTTTGACTGGGTGACCGATCGTGGTGGCATACATGTACTCTTAATTTTGAATACCGGTACATACCCCCAATAGTCCAGCATAAATGTCAACATACGATACATATACTGTGGGTAAGCATTCTCAAATATTAGAATTCTCACTGACTAGTAAGCACTCCGAAGAATGACAAGCAATTCATTATGACTCAGTATTCGGTTTATTGTTCAACTTTTTTCGGTTCAACTTTACTCCTGATGATGGCTTGAACAATAAACCGAAATATTGAGTCAAAATGAATTGCTAGTCATTCTTCGGAGTGCTTACCTTGTTTTACTACGCATTCTCATTAAAGAAACTTTTTTCGAATTTGTGATGGACCAAAATGAACCCACCGTTAATGTAATTTATAAGATTTGTAAAGATCCTATAAGTGATCCCAGATTACATGTTCCACGACCCCTGGACCAAAAACTGTGTCAAAAGAATTAAGGATAAACATAGTGGGATATGTTTCTAGAAACTTGACATTATTATATTCATCGATATGCGAATTCCAAATTGTATCTACAAGCATTTGGGTTAAGGCAACATAAAACTGACCATATCTATTTGTAAGAATGAGTGAGTGTGACATTATACAGATATTGCACTCTGTAGGCTGTGACATCAGGATTGGTCAGTTCGAGACAGGTGATATTTTATCGACGTTCCAGACAGATCTATTTATCTTTATCTTTGGTCAAAAAGCAGTTGATTAAGTACCAAATTATTCTTGCAAGTTGGTAGTATAGGAAAATCGTGACACAAAAATCCCAGAATTTCCAACTTTAACTGGGGCGCGAGCTATGAGTGTCTATTGGGGCGCTAGCTATGCGTGTCTATTTGGGCGCGAGATGTGTGTGTGTCTGGCGGGACGGGGGATGGGGAAGTGTGTTTGGAACTATGTGTGTCTAGTAGGGCGCGAGCTATGTGTGTACCTAGCGGAGGGGGGGGGGGCAGGAGGGTGGGGTCTATGCATATCTAGTGGGGCACGAGCTATGTATATCTAGCCTGTTAAAAAAGACTCACCTAAGGCGAAATATATCTTCTCCGTGCCTTCGCAATGATCTGTCAAGTTCGATTGTGTTGACTCGAGATAAAGACTGTATTGCTACTCATAAGTTTATGATAGGGCAATGCATTTCGCAGAATTCATACTCTCGGTCATTTGCTGGAAATCGTACTTTTCTAAGAACTGCTATCCGTTTAAGCTAATCCCCGCCCCCTGACTACTGGTCCGTAACCGAACACGATGACGTATAGCTTATTGACTTAGCTTTCCTCGACTTGTTAAACGCCTGTTTATTGTCTGCTTTCTTGGAATTAATGCTGAAAATTCACCTGAATCACTTCAGTGTTTTGCCTGATTATGTATGCAGATACTCATAAACTCTTTCAGAGACCAATGATCTCATATTTAATCGGTATGAATGACTGCAACGGACTACATGTGGGCCATGACTACAGCGTCGACACTGTAAGATCATTCTCGCGTCAGATATGTACTCAGGCCACTTTAGTCACCATTACCAGGACGGAACTTCTGTCAATCAGAAACTCCTGTGTCTTCATTCCTCGGCAGCTCGTTAATCGAAACTTCATAGCGCACCTGAATAGCAATTTACCATTTAAATCAATATGTGAGAAATGAAAATCGTTTAGAAAATCTCTTAGATCTGGGCGCAGTTGACATCGACTGTGAAAACAAAAACTTCAGATGCTCTGGGAGACAGGATTTGTCAATTTGGTCTCTGCGATTGTGTCTTGGTTAATTGACGTTAACCTGTGATTGAGGTTAATAATTGGAGTTATTCCAGATTTCTTGTGTAATATATTTAGTGAACGTTTTTGTCATCTGTGCATGGTGGCATTTTGAGATAATTCGTCAAAATTTTGCTGTTTGGTGCGTCTTTTCTCATTTCTTTAGTCGAGCGAGCTGGCCATTTTACCTGCTTGTCAGAACTAGTGTGGGAGATATTTATGAAATTTTACTACTTGTGTGTTGAGAGGCTTCCATTGGGGGATATTTGTAAAATTGTTTTACCTGTATGTTGAGATCCACATGGGAATTCTCGACTCTCTATAATACAATCCCTCATCAGGACCTCATTGACCGTCTAAGTTCATTAATAGCATCTGTGATCACGAAAACTGATCGTCGATATATTAATGTCAGATGTCATAAAGCATTCTTTAGCTGTACTACATATGAGAATATCATACATGGGATGTTTCTTTGTTTATAGAGTTGCTTGAATTACAAGCGTCTGGTCCGTCATTCATAATTCAGCCGTCGTCCATTAAAGAATATCAGCGTCCATAATCCAAAGACCTATTCCATATTCCATATAACAGTATTAGCACCAAATTCAAAAAGACAATCATAGTATACATAGACTAGTTTCCTGCAAGAGAGAAGCGGTCAATAGTTTTTCAATGATGCCGGTAAGACATCATGATGTTCCAAAAATATCAAATCCGTATCGCTGATCAGTATTCTTAATCCATAATATTCGTTGTAAAGTCGTCATCTAGAGAATGATGTATCTCAGTCACACCTTGATCGTGATTGTTCATATGAACACCACGAGAATCTTGAAGTACATAGATTCACACGGCCCCTAGCCCCGAGTTAAGCGAAATTAGACACCAGCAACGAAACGTAACGCCATAGATCTTGCACGCTACGCTCGTATTTTGCTATCAGCATGCGATATTTATCGCCAAATTTGAGAAACTTTGATTGCAGGCGCTTGGTGGTACAGCCCTGTTTTATAAGTTTCTGCAACAATGTTTTGTGACGTTGATTAAAATCGTCGCATTTAACACGGGATTTAGCAAATGCTACTAGGCGAGATATGTATACGCCATATGCAGGCCCCACTGGAATATTACTGTCCAGAAAGGGATAGTTTACGATGTCGAAATTGTAATCATCTCTTCTGTCATAAAATCGACGAGAGAGAAGGCCCGCTTCATTTTTATAGAGATATAGGTCTAGATGTGATGTGCCTGTAGTGCCATTAGTAGTTTCCTTCAAATTCGGTGAAGGTGGATATTTATCCTTCGCTGTGTCATTTTTATAGCGACTATCCACAGCGAGAAGATCGTCTATATAACGTTTGGTGAATTAATCTCTCATTGATAATATCTATGTGAAATTTGGTATTCCAATGGGTACTAATTGTGCACTCCTTTTGGCTGACCTATGTATGTCATCTTATGAATACGACTAAATGTAGACGCTTTCAAAAACCGATCATTCCAAAGACCGTTCCTTCTCATTCGCTAAGCGCAAAATAGACTATCTTCACCCTGTGGATAATCGCTATATAAATGATGCAGTGCAGGATATATATCCACCTTTACTGGATTTGAAGAAAACTACAGAACTACGACACATGATATTTAGACCTATATCTCTATAAAATTCAAGGGGGTTTTCTCTCTTGTCGACCTTACGACAAAAGACATGATTGCAATTTCTATATCTTAAATTATGCTTTTCTGGACTGCAATATTCAGTGGGATCTCTATATGGCGTATACATATATCGCCTATTAGCATTTGATAGATCCTGCGTTAAATGTGATGATTTTAAGCAATTACACCGCATATAAGGGAAGTGGGAAGAGGTGCCGACATACTGACTGCGTCACATGACTTCACAGAATAGTCCTCTGGTTAACCTATTCTAAAGCACATACCAAGAATCTAACGATTAGTGATATGTGTTGTATCTCAGGTACGCTTTTATTGTACCTGTTCATGTGGCAACTTGGATGATATGACCACACGGCCCCTAGCACCGGCATAAGCGGTATTAGATACAAATCTAGAGAGCTATGATGGAAATGCTCTGACAACTCGTATACTGGTAATTGGTGAGCTGTTTCGCTGTGACAACTCGTACATTGGCATAAACATTACTGTGGGAACTAATAAAACAAGCGCTGGATGAGCGCAAAGATCTCCGTCAAGGCAATAGTGTAGGGGAGTCTATTTATTTGTTGGACGTTAAAGGTTATACCATATGACTCAATACTACTTTGCATTAAAACATACCCAGTAGTGTTCCAAACAACAAATTAGTATTTTTTTCTCGAATAATGTCGTCGAAGTGGGTTTTAGACACGAATAGCACACATGTGGGGGAAAACGTATTGAAGACGTGACCTCCGGTGCATGACGTCACAACCTGATTACGATTGCGCCCTAAACGTCATAGTCTATGACGTCGGGCGTTGTTACGAAAGATTCACCCAACTGTGGGAGTTCCAATCTCGAAACCAGAGCTATCCGGTCCTGTCCTCCCTACTATGCTCTGGGAGGGCGCTCGGCAGTACGATCGGTCATTGGATAGAACACAAAACCCTAGAATTTAGAACATAACGAGAGCGTATCTGTGGGGATCAAGGCGACGTCCCGACGTCATGGATGTTACGGGCGCGTCTGAAAGATGACGTAGCCTACTAGAATTCTTTATGCATTCTTGCGAAACATTTTTTATTCTGACGTCATGACGTTATGACACTGACCATGAAAATGACTCATGACTGACGTTCTATAAAGAATAGGATATGTTCCAATGGAACCGGAAGGGGCCACGTGAAAGAATTTTTCAATGTATTATGGGACCAATTTTCAGCGACCGTCGTCCCAGGGGTTCGTCGGAGCGGCCAATTTTCCAGCGGAGAGCGATCCCTGGTGGCGAGGTTGTGGGAGTTCTAGCGTGATGTCGCTGACATTTTGACGCCACAATAGGCATTTGAGCGAGATCGTAAACAGGTTGTGACGTCATAGGTCAAGCGGTCACAGCTTTCGCCGTTTTGAAAGGGGCATGAAATTGTCGCACTTTACTGCTGCTATTTCCAACCTTGGGCAGTTTGGAAACATACAAAAATCTAAAACAAATCTATATAATCACCTCTAGAACAATTTAGCACAAAAAAGTAGCAGATTTTGAGACCATTTTGTATAACCTTTAACTTCACTAGTCTAATTAACCTGGGATTGAGGGTTGCCCACTAGCATGTCCAACCAGGGATGTGGAAGTCACATTCCCCGCAAATAATTTTTGTCTGATTTCACGTGCTTGAAATATTGGGGCATGGAATAGAGTATATGGATGGACAACCTGGAATACTGCTTGTGACACTAGACCCCCTTCCCATCCCCACCTCCCTCTGAGAGGACCCCCTCCCCTCGCCCCCACCCAAATCAACAAGTTAGCGACAGAAATGAGACCCTGTGTGCCTTGTATCAACTTGTTTGTGAATCTACTGCTTTAGTCACACACATATATGTTAGCTAAATTTGTTAAACACGTTTCACATTTAACAACATAAGGCTAACATGTATGTTAAGGTGAAACTATACCTACAAATGAATATGAACAAACAATTCAAGCATTTATGTGCCCGAAAATTAAAAAAAAAATTCAAATGAGAGTAAAACGCAGTTATGGTTTCTTGAAGTACCGCCAGACTAAAACGTTAGTTGACTAATCGATATAATCATTTTGTCCATAAGAACTTGGTTCTCAATGGTACCAGTTTTGTATCCTTATCTATAATTTCCAGTACTTTATTTACAGGCAGGCCTCCTTGACCATTGCTTCTAGCCCATGACAGATTCCAGTCTGATTGAGCTGGAGTGTATCAACAAATTTCACACACACACACATGATCATTATTTAATTGTCCTGGTAGACACAATGATACATAATCTTGACAATTAATAAAATAAATCGGAGTATGCTACCTGTATTAAGTACCAAACCCTGTTCTTTATCTTTCTTGTTTCCAGATATCATACCCATTAAATAAAGAGATACATGTATCATTGCTGCGACATTGATAACTGTATACAATAACGCTTTGACTTTCATCTGTTTTCAGCAGATGATAATTTAGCAAATGCAAAATATTTATCAGGCCACGTCAGATAATCTCTTATAATCACCATTGAATCTATAAATTGCACTACAACTTTTTTTTATTCCAATTTATACAGTGTGCAAGTTTGATGGGCTGTACATCTGCACAAGGAGATCCATGCTGTTACAGGTCACATTCACAATACTGTATTAATGACCATGGATTTGTACATGTATCACATTCATATTGAATGCTGATGACTGATGACTGACCAATGGGGGGGGGGTGGTTTGCACAATACTGTGTGACCAATCACTGGCTCTGATTTTCACCACCTCTGTCATTCCACACCTTTCTGACAATCGATAGTCTGTATTGATACTTCCAGTTCATCCAGTACATACATTGTGTACCAGTCCTGTTGTGTCTTATATCAGGAGTGCTAAATCCATGACCAACAGGTTGGAATCAATTGTATACATTTAATATCAAAACTCAGTTCATTGAAAACGTTTATGGCCTTTATTATATTATATTATATTATATTATATTATATTATATTGTATTATATTATATTATATTATATTATATTATATTATATTATATTATATTATATTATATTATATTATATTATATTATATTATATTATATTATATTATATTATATTATACCAGTTCACACCTTTCATACAACATACGTGTAATTAATAGTACTGGGACCTGACCATGCTACAAGAATTTGCAAAGGTATGAAATGAATACTATGAGAACTTAATCCAATCTATACATGAGTGATCAATAATATGAATCCTGAAGAACGATGATGGATCTTGACCACTGGTTGGATTGGAGTTCAATGATGTTCATGTTAGTGGCATGAGCGTGATAAGAATCCAGGATATTATAATCTAGAACAGGATTGTTTATATCAGTAACTTCTCTATGGAGCAATGTTTTGGGAAAGGTTCTATCCATGCTATCAAAAATCTCAATAATGTAGGCCTACATGTGCAATGTAGATACTCCTTTGTTTTAACTACTATTCAGAATAAGTTTTCAGAATCCCAGGTTTTAACAAGCAAATTATTTTTCATCAAATATATCTGATGGTGTATGTGCAGACTTGACGATTGTGTAAAATACTAATGGCCTGCCATAATGCATCAGTAATAATACATGTAGTAGGATGCATACCAGCTGGACTTGAAACTGCATTATACTTCAAAGGGGTTTTGTGGCACACATGTGTCACAGCACACAATGTGAATGTCAATAAACTGTTGGGATAAACGAAAAGAAAAATACAATGTTCTCAAACAAAAATTAGCATACAAAGTATATGTAAATTATTTATCAGCTTTATTAAATACGTTTACAGACTCATGCAGGTAGATCAATTTGGTACTTCTGCAAAATCAAACCATTATTCAACTGTTTTCACTCGTTCATTTTAAATGGACTGTAAAGCTGAGAATGGTTAAGGCAATTTGATAGATTCAAGAATAATTTTCAAATCAGTGTATTGAAATGTTAATTGACATGTATGCTGCTGGGGGATGAACCTTTGAAATGGGAATTGGGACAGAGACACATGTGGTTTGACAAACAATAAACTATGATTTGATGCTTCATTACAATAATATTGGTAAATATTTTATAAATGCACAAGAAATTCATGCCAAAATAAATAGCCCAACACCCCAATCCCCCGTCAAGGAAATTGAATTGATCAGCAAAATTTAGAATAATTGTTTTTTTTAAACAACCAGGCTGGTGGATATCATCGACTAAAAGAAAAAAAGTATCAGTAAACTCAGGGCATCGTCGATTGTGCTGTTGTCTTCCACAGTCAGTGCGTGTATGACCTCCCAGTAATTTTATATGCAACAGTAACAACTTGGGCTATTTGGTTGGCTTCGACAGAAGTCATCAGCCGACAAATACTTGTGGAGAAATCTCTCGTTATGAAGAAGTTTCCCGTTCTGGAGAAGTCTCCCGTTGTGGAGAAGGCTATGTTATGGAGGGCTCTCTTGTCGGAAAACAGTCAGCCGAACTGTCCAAAAGTACAGGTGATAGCATTTGGTTAATTTTAGGTCCTGATGGCTAAGATTCCTAAGAGAAATTCAGTTCTCTGTGATGAGAAAGGTGTTGATAATTCCAATAATATTCCTGATCCACCTACATGTAACAAGAAGAATAAAACAGACGAAAAGCGGGATGCTTTGCTAGATCGGGGATCTGAAAGCAATGCTTTTGCTGAGATTGTGGATCCAAAAACAGTTCAGGCTCGGGATTCTTTTTCTTAAAGTAGAGTACTACAGTGTGCTCAGCAAGGATACTACTATACCCTATGTAGACGACAGTCTAAGCGATCATACACCTGGGCATTTGAACTTCACCACCGATGCTGATAGGATTGCTGCTCACTAGAGATGATGTTAGTAATGAGCTACCCATAGAAGATGCAAAAATGAGGTGAAGATAATAGTTCTATTGCCGAAAAAGACACACTTATGAACTTCACTCTTGATGATGAGGTGGTTGCGGATGTCACTAGATATGAAGCTAGCAATGAGCTACCATGGAAGTTGAAAAAAGAGGTCCAGGGGACGATACTTGTTCCATTCTCAACACAGATACTTCAACGCAGACAATAGTGTGATTGCTATACAAATGAGGAAAACTTATGAAAACGAGCAAACTTCCGTAAACCACAGGTGGAAAGAGAAATGTGGGAAAATGTCATAACAAGAAATTTATGGCAATAAAGATAAAGATATAAAGCAGTTTAGAGACAATCAGAAAAGCCAGAGGAGTAGATCTTTAGTTAAACGTCCATAATTACAAAGTTGACAATCCATTTCTTAGTCTATGTGGTCTTATGTGTTATTTCTTTATAAATTGACACGATATGCAAAAAAAAAGCACTAAAGATATTTAAAGACTAAAATGGCTCAATCTCCAACCATCCTAATTCCAATGGAATTGCAGAAGAGTTTGGCCAAATTTAAAGGATCTTTAATTGTTAGCTCAGGATTATGAACCGTCAGCTGTCTGTTTGAATGAGACTTTTCTCAAAGAAGCAGATGGAAATAAATTTAAATTGCGGCAATATATACCTTATCTTTCCTACGCTTTGGAAGAGCATGGAAGGGCTACAGGTGGTTCTTCAATACCTGTTAAGATGGGTGTTTTACAGTCGGATTCACGAGCTGTAGCCGTTCATGTTATGCACGGTGTACATACTCTCTTCTGCTTGTCTCTGTCTTGGTGAACTTCAAAATCTGTATGACCAACTCCCCAAACCATGTTTATTGATGGATGATTTTAATTGTCTAAGTTTACTTTGGGATGACAAAGAAAATCCGAAAGGAAAAGTTCTCGGAGACATTATATCAAACAATTCTTTTATGTCTCTTCAATGACGGATCTAAAACTTATACTTACATCCATATTTCCTCAAACAAATTAGGAAGAAAAATGTTTTATTTTGTTATTTGGCATTTGAACATGTTCTGACATGAATTTTAATTATTTTTTTTAGCTTTTAATATGTCAGTAATAACAAAATAAAACAAGTGATAATAAGAAAATTATGAAAATACTGTACAACTTGTTCAGACTTTGCAACATTTTAATTAATTTTTTACCTTTTAATATGTAAATGATAACAAATATAACAAATGTTTTTTATTCTTAAAATTTTAAGCAAAATATGAAAATATTGTCCAACATGTTCAGACTGTTCAAAATATCAGAATCAAAGAACCGATAAAGAAAATTATTTGTTTTCCTCATTTTTTTTCTGAAAGTTATTCATTTGTTAAAGTTTTCCTTTACATGTATTTGTTGGATATTCCCCAATCAAAATATATTGTTGTGGGCTCGTGTTCACTTTTGGAATGAGCCCATTGGGCTCGTGTCCATAAGGGCTCCTGTCCTAAGTGCTCCTGTTCTGTTGTGCTCCTGTCCTTCAGGGCTTCTATCCTGGATCAGATTCAACAAACCTCTCGGAACTTTACGGGTGTGTTATCCGTGTAATTTTAAGAAAACCTATAAGGTCGTAGCCCTCCAAAACTGAAATGGCTTGTACTTACTATATATTGGGGTATACCTCTCAAAACTATAGTGGCCGATAAGGTACATCGCTGCATTGTTTCAGGTATGTGGTTTGGTAACACGAAGGCAGGATGCGAAGTGCGAAGGCAGGATGCGAAGCGCGAAGTTCAAACACGAAGGCAGGATGCGAAGCGCGAAGGCAGGATGCGAAGTGCGAAGTCCAAACACGAAGGCAGGATGCGAAGCGCGAAGGCAGGATGCGAAGTGCGAAGTCCAAACACGAAGGCAGGATGCGAAGCGCGAAGGCAGGATGCGAAGCGCGAAGTCCAAACACGAAGGCAGGATGCGAAGCGCGAAGTCGTGTTTGGACTTCGCGCTTCGCATCCTGCCTTCGCGCTTCGCATCCTGCCTTCGCACTTCGCATCCTGCCTTCGCGCTTCGCATCCTGCCTTCGTGTTTGGACTTCGCGCTTCGCATCCTGCCTTCGTGTTACCAAACCACATACCTGAAACAATGCAGCGATGTCCCTTATCGGCCACCATACTTATCGGCCATCATACAAAACTTCACACATGTGTTGCAGATATAAGTGCAAAGAAGTCTCCCACCTGGACCCCGGTCAGGGAATATTATGATTGCCCCTGACTGAGTCTGTGCAGTAACTAACTGCATCATCCCAAATATGAATCTAGGTTGTCTGGAGTATATATTGAATTGTGTGGATTTTTTAAATTTCAAACGAATAACGTTCATGTGGCTTCAATCATTTACCATTATACATGCATGTAATCAAGAAATATACCCGGCATATTTGACCCTGAGAACATATTTCTCTGTCTTATTAATTGCTCTGAATTGTTGATATCGTACCCACGCCATGTTACAGATATATATTATATTACAGAAACGAAACTTGCTCTGAATCATTTATTTGTTACCGAATCAATATTACAATTTGGTTACATACCAAGCGCATCGTCTACATGGTCTAGTTCTACTCATGATTTGACTATTATAAGTGTTTAATTACCCCACCTGTGCATGGTCAAATCGTATGCTGGAGAAATGCATCTCACTTTAATTTACCAAACCATCTTTGACGTTTTGTTTGTCTGTGTCCATCACACAGCAAGGTTTTAGTAGAAACTTCACTGGGACAGTCTTGGGGTCAATGATGGTGCGGTACTTGAAAAGATTTTTTTAAAGGGTATCTTACACTCAGCGGGGGCCGGGAAGTTTTTCGCGCGGATGGCCATGGAATTTCGTCGGGATGGCTACGAGATCGGGGAATAATTTAAACCACAATAAAGCTTTAAAAGGGAAGTTAACGCCCAATGAGAATCGGTAATATGAAACATAAATTTTATATGTTATAACCTGAGTAGGTCTAAATTACTCACGTAAAATAAAATCTAGGAGATTGACAATGTCTACATTGCAAGGTCACAGATCGAAAGGCAATGAAACTATGTCAGGATAGCTGCGGGGTCACTGAGGAGGGCCTAAGAGAAATAGAAAGAAAAAGTCCATGCAACTTAGTCAGGATTGCTATTGGATCCGAGAAAGCTACCTGAGACAGGAAAAACAACTCGGAAATAGCATGAAACGCCCATTTCGGACTAGCAACATGATCTGGACATTTATATGTTCATCCTCCATAGTCATGGAAAGGGGCATAGGATTGCTTTAGATCCGGATTCCAGAAGGAAGGGAGCAGTTACTTCAACAGAAAATTGAACGCCCACATGGCCGGATTCGAGAACATTACGTGTAGATGTGCATATTTTGTGCAAGGAAAACGAGGAGACAGAATGATGACATGCACACACGACTACAGGTATATAAATGTTAACAGCGACTCAGACGTCCACAACTTATGATTAAATGTATCTGCATAAATGTGGCTCAAGCTAACTGAATATAAAAGATGTCAAAAAACTGACTGCTTCAGTCTGCGGATTTCCCCTATCCATTAGATAGATCCATCCTATAGACCGCGTCCAGTTTTAGACATTACTTCTTCAGCACAGATTTGATAACATAATATATGAGAGCACATGTAAAAGAGTATAGTGACAAAAGCTTTAGTTGTATCGAATGCTTTAGATGGATCCGAGTTGTCAACACCCCTGCACGGAGAACATTAAAACTGTATTTCGATATGCCTTTTACAGTGTAAGATGCAGAGGCCGATCTCATTATCGGGGACAGTCAGAACTCGGAATACATGTTATACAGACAACTGCATCTGTAAGAGCGAATAATAGTTCACTGCCGATTTAAAACATAATTTGAACAGGTGTACTACCGGTATCTTTTCAGCTCGCCAAGTTTTGTAATGTTATTCCATGTATACGCGAAGATATTAAACATGTTAATATGTAGCAAAGACTCCGCTCTTTAGAGTCTTTTGAAAGAGGAATTCGATAGGAAACCTGGGAAACTGGTGACGGGGATTTAGGGCCTTACTTGTGGGGGAGGAAGGGGAGAGGCTTATTTAAAATTGTAAATGACTACAAAATGATAATTGATATTGAACGTGTCACTATCGATAGGCATTCATACACATTAAATATGAATCGTTAATTCACCAATATGGTTCATTAATCCACCAATCATCGTTCATCAATTATATTCCCGCTCTACATGAATAACACCAGGAAAATAATATTGAATATTGAAGAGCATATTCTGAGTTCTTGAGAACTAATCCACCTCGCACATACCTTTGCATTATAAAATGTGCATGCTCACATTAGCGCTCTTTCCCCCGTAAGTATAATTTGTTGTATTTGCAATCAACATCAAGTTTAGGTTTTTGATTCAGCACTGGTCTAGGTGAACTTTTAAAAAAATTGGGTGAGGAGAGCAGAACTGATTGCACAATTCTTGAATCATATCTGGGTCATAGTCAAAATTATATGTTGCAAAAATACATGTATATCTTTGTCGAGATGAAAGTATTTGTGAAGTGTAAATAGAAAACACACAAATTAAATCAAAACATTTTTTTTAAAGTTTGCTTACAGAAATATTAGCCCGACAAAAATAGCAATGTATGGTCAATTACATAAAAACGGATTTATGATTGATCAAAATGTGCTCTTTGAAATATTTTATAGAATCCTCCATATTAATGCTTAAAATATATCAAAATAGCGCAAGAAGCAAACGATAATAGTTCATAAATCCACTCAATTTATCCTATATAAACGGCATATTTCCTATACGCTCTGACGCATTTAATATTACCCCTCAACTCCAAGGGCTTGTCGTCATCATGTCGTCGTCTGTCTGTCCGAACGCCAGTCTGTCTGTCTGTCCGTTCGTCAACAACTGTCCTTGTCTGTAACATACCTCGATATCTATCGGGCATAGCCACACCAAACTGATAAGGTTTTCCGTCGGCTGTGATATAATTATGTTCCACAATTTGTTTCATCTTCCATTGCACAAATTGCTGCATTTGGGCTACTGAACGTCCATAGGTTTGGCAGTAATGGCTGCATCTTTGAAAGGAAATATCTTTCTTGCCATAACTGATGAACTGCTGAGATAATTTTATTTATTCTCAGACATCACTGTTGGCGGAAGGTTTCGAAGGACCAAGCCAAGTCGTGTTTTCTAGCGTCATATTAAAATGTCAGATGTAAGCGAAATGTATCCACGGCCTGAAGACATGAATGATGGTCTAATTAAGGCATGCCTGCGATATTGCGATTGCTTTGACCTCGTTATAGCGGTTTGAAGTGGAATTGAACTCTGAGTGGTAAGTAAGGCTTTGCAAAAACACTCAAGCACTTTTAAAACTAGTAGACTTCCATTATAAATGGGTGAGTGAGCGAATAGTATTTAGTGTCGCTTTCAACATTATTTCAGTCATATCGCGACGAACCAACCAAGCATCACCCAGCCAAGTTGCGTTCCTGCTACTTCAAAGAACAAATATTTGAAGCAGCATGGAACCAGACACTCTCCATCCACCCAGTAAAACACTGCGGACAGCACACAAGACAAAGACAGGACGCATACATGGTGCAATACAGACAAGTGATATTACAGCGCTAGACATTATCAAGTTCCTGTTGCTTCTCAGTATGAGTGAGTGAGTGAGTAGGATTCAACGTCGTTTTCAACATTTTTTCAGTCGTATCACGACAGTGCCTAAATGTGCCAGAACACGAGACTCCACAGTTCCTATTACCATGGACACTGATCAGCCCGTCAACCATCCAAGTGTTGCTTCTCAGCGATAATTGGGGACCTAATGAGCATCGGGAAGTAATATAAAATTAAGACAAACGAGAGAAGAGCAAAGAAAAGAAGGAAAGTCAGTCATGAAAGAGAGGAAAAATAAAAATTCCGAATTTAAGTGTGTCCTCATACCACATTGTGCAAGATAAAAGAAGTTAAGGAGGTCTACATTTCCAGTGAATCGAAATTAATGAAATTCGGAGTCAGGGCACACCCTATGATATACCGGGATCTCTCCAGTGTATGGTTAAGCTATAAATTATTCAAATGACATTTGAAGGTGGATATACCGTAGGACAAACTGTTTTTGGTTGTGACTTCCTGGTTTGAAACACGCGAATCTAGCGTGTATAGATTCAAATTCATGAGGCTATATATATATAAATCTAAGAGCTAATGAACACCTGAGCGGCTAAAGGAGAATCAGCTGAATGTGTGGGTGATAATTGGTGACTAGAAATAGGGGGAAAGTAAGATAACTGCATACCCGATGCACTAACAAAAGTAAGACACCTACTAAAATGAATACAGTGATTAGGACTTCGAAAGAATGAAATTTTGCCGATAGCGTATCTAACGTGTGTATTCTTGAATTTACAAAGCTATACATTGGTGAGATATGAGGTGGGAAAACTGACGATGACTGGCGACTTAAAAGCAACCATATGACTCCATATTTCTCACCAAGGAAAAAGCCTCCCACGTCACCTCATATTCAGACTAGAATACGGAGGATTCTGAGACGTAGCCTTGGTATCTCAGCCGCACTTTCATTGTAGAAGTTCGTGTAGAAACTAAGAAGCAACTCCCCGGACCCTGGCACCAGCTTAAGCGAAATTAGATACGTTAACTTGGGAGCTGTGATGACAGATCAGCTCAAGTAAGTAACTCCTCTTATATTATTGGATGAGCATATGTAGGCCGTTAATGCCAAAACCTCGCTGATTTTAACCGCGGTGAAAATCGGATTTAGACAGCGGTGTGAGTCGATTTTAACCGCGGTCTAAATCGATTTTTACCGCAGGGTAAATCGAATTTTAACTGCAGTGTAAATCGAATTTTCCGCGTATTGCGAGGACCAAATCAGAAACTGACAATTGAGAAGAATAAAGCGACTAGAAGAAGCAAACTAACTCGTCCATAATCGGGCACAGACTTTCAAGACTGACATTAACACTTACTATAAAACACTAACATTAATTCCTGTTGAGTTGGGCCTCAAAACAGAGTAAAACAGCGCAATAATCACGTCACACAGAACTTTGACGCCCCATTGATCTTGATAATTTGCCAGCCGTTTAGATAATTTCGTACACGTTACAGGCAAAGGTTCTCCGAGGCCAAGATATTCCACATACATTCCTAAACCTCGTGAACTCTTTAATTAACGGCTTTAAATAGCTATAACATTTTCGACGTTAGATTATAGAATGCCCATTATTTTTATATTGATAGGCCCTAAATAAAATTATCCTGTTACGACAAAAAGAACCACAACCGGATAGTGGGGTACTTTTAAGAATAAGCGAACTGGAAATTGTATACGTCTGCCAATGTCAACCCCACAGTTTATGAAAACTACCGCGATATATCAAACTCCACGGTAATGTAATTTAAACAACTAAGTTTTCTATAATCTAACGTCGAAAAAAAGCTGTGATAAAACATGGATAGATCACATTCCCACAGGCAAATTATCAAGATCAATGCGGCATCAATACACTGCTTTACTCTGTGTTGGAGCCCAGCTCAACTGGAGTGTTGGTTTTGTACAGTGACAGTGTCGTCATTTTGAAACGATTGTAATATCTTAAAAATAAGCTATCGTATATAGGGAGATTGGTATGTGAACATTTTCCACAATTGAAGATATACAGCAGAGCTGCCTTTGTATGTGGTAAAACTATATAAATAAATAACTATACAAAGATAGCATGATGGAGTTTCCGATACTGTATTATACTTGAAACGTTTTCACATCTTTGGACGTTCTTCTACAAGTAAATACTTTATATGCTCGTTCGAATGTAATATTTACTTGTCGAAGAACATCCAAAGATGTGAAGACGTTTCAAGTATACTACAGTATCGGAAACTCCATCATGCTATCTTTGTACAGTTATTTGTTTATTGGAAGATTGAGATACAGTGGGACATGGGACACAGTGGGACAAACCGTCTAGCTCCTATGTTAAGAACAGAAAGCACATTGCATTATTATCAACAGTACAAGTAAAACCTATCATTGATAAAAAAATAGGGACAAAAAAGGACTGAGGATGATATTTTGTTATACCAAGTTTACAGCGGTACTTCATTGCTGTTTTGTTACTACTAAGAGAGGATGAACAAAGGTACAATGTAATTACATCGATTTATTATCTCAGATGTATTTATTAGTTTTCATGAAACGGAATATAACTAGCACAAAGGGCGGACTGGGACACTTTTGACGAGGCACACAGGGACAACAGTAATCAAATGGTGAAATTTACACTCTTCCTAAAATGCTATTAAAATGCATTATTTTGTCTCCTGGATAGTAGTAATTGCTAATCCTATCGGATTTGATGAGCTTTCTAATATTTTCGAAGTCAAATACTTTCGTTGGCGTGATAATCACACAAAATATTATTTGGTCTCTGGGAAATATTCTAAGTAAAGCAGGGGTCTAAAATTGCAGCTAACTTATCCATCGCTGCTGAATCTTCTAACCTTCTATGGAACATATTACTTTATCATATCTCAGAGAAGCATGTAGACTGTTGATTGGCTGACAGACCTCATGTGTGATGCTGTATTGTCAACTTGCTGGTCGAATATATATCGTATACCCCCGTCGCCAAGGGCAACGAACAGGTGTTCACTAGATTCCATCGTCTGCTAAACAAAATGGCTGAATCAGGCAAACGCTTCGCGTCTCACACGGACGATGAAGTTGTTGAAAAGCGGGCTAATATTATTCCCAGCAACACAAAAAAATCGAACAAAGCGTCCGCCAGAACTTTGAAGTATTACCTGAAAGAGAAGGGACAGAGTGAAGAATTCGAAGGATTCTCGGCCGAGAGGTTAGCAGAGGTACTCAGTCATTTTTATTTGGATGCCCGAAAACAAGACGGAGAATTGTACAAAACATCCACTCTCGAAAACTTTCGACATTCTCTGAATCGTTACCTGAAGGCCCCACCGTATTTGAAAACTTTTGATTTGATTAGAAATTCGGAGTTTAATGAAGCCAACGAGTGCTTCAAAACCACACTTGCAGAGTTGAAGGCATCTGGAAAAGGCGACACCGATCATTATGAGCCCATAAACGAGTCCGATCGTTGTAAACTCTACAAGTCTGTTCTCATGTCCCCAAAAACCTCAACTGGGCTTGCAAATAAAGTTCAGTTCGATGTACGTCTGTTCTTCTTTAGAAGGGGAGTGGAGAATATGAAAAAGATGACAAAAAACACATTCATCATCAAGCGGGACCCGAAAACTGGGCAGAGGTATGTGAAAAAAAAGGAGGATGAACTCACAAAAAAATCGCCGGGCCCAGCAAAAAGAGGGTGTTACCGGATTCATGCCTGAAGAAGAAGGTTTCCCGTTCTGTCCTGTTGCTTCATTCGAAAGTTATATCTCCAAACTCCATCCGAAATGTGATCGCTTGTGGCAGTACCCGGTTGATAGTTTCCTCGACGACGATAAAGTTTGGTATTATAAGAAACCTATTGGGAAACACCGCTTGGCAGCCTTCATGACCAACCTGGGCACTCGTCTGAAACTTTCTGAACCATACACTAACCACAGTATACGAGCAACCGGCATCACCATCATTGGTAGAAACAACTATTCAGCATCTTAAATAATGGCTGTCACAGGTCACAGATCTGTCTCGCCGCTGTCGGTTTACCAGCCAGTAAGTGATGGCGAGAAACTGTAAATGGGCCACACGGTTGCGTCAGTAGCCTTTCCTGACACGATGGGTTCAACCCGAAAGACGAATACCGGTACGCATACACTTCCAGTAAATGTTCTTGTCAAACCCCATCCTGCAGAAACTGTGACATCATCTTCTCAGTACCCTGCACCAACGTCAAATGATACCACGTCGGCCGTGTTACACACCCAGGATGTACGAGCAGAAGGCCATGCCGACGACTTTGATTTTGATCTTCATCAGCTGTTTTGTGAATTCGACAGCACCGCTGTCCCGCCCACATCGTGTGACATTCCCACAGCTATCCTGGTCGCCGCAAATCCCTCAGCGCCAATGTTCAATAACTGCACAATAAATGCAATCAACATGATCGTGCGAAAATGAAGCAAATACCTATACTTCTGCCAAATTGTGCAGGACAGTTTGATTTTTCTGATTTTTCTCTCGAACTGTAAATTTAAGTCAGTTCATGTTGGTCCTTCTCCTGTGTGATGTTATGGAAACATGACACAAGTGACACTGTCGAGTGACACGGTGTTGAATTATAGACAGAATGGAAATGTAACAGTTCACACGTGTATTTGAAACTTACATATCCACGCAATAGATGTATTTATTAACAAAAGGTATATAATCTAGATATTATACTCGTCGATGGCTATTAAATATTAAATATGAAATTGAGATTAAGCTTAATGTTCCAGTATTTTATACGTTTCTGATTTTCAGAATAGAACATAAGAGATGAAGCTGAATTTGAAGTTAGATTGTTCATTCTTTATCACCGAAGCCCAGCGGTATTTCACACGGAAACCGGGTTCATTGTTCACGGATTATGTTATCGTTATCTTTGCTCCTCCCTTAGTACGTTTTAAAGATGAGGATTGTAAAAATGATACATTTGTCTTTGTGTTCATTTTTTCCGGTGCATGCTGTGGATCGTTCTGAAACCAGTGCAAGTCCGATCGAAGTCCGTTCCATTATGTCGGCCTTGAAGTCCAAAGTGATTCTTAATGCTCTGAGATATGATAAAGTCGTTATACATCGCCCTTCCGGGGTAATACGGGATTCGATTTGGTTTCTCTCGCCATATTTTTCCTCCGCTGCGCCTCGGAAAAATATGGCGAGAGAAATCAAATCGAATCCCGTATTACCCCGGAAGGGCGACGTATAACTAATAGTATACTTGATTTGAAATGTATTTAATGTACCGCACCCCAGCGGGTGTCCCAGTGCACCTACATCCGGGGCAAACTGAGACAATTTTTTTTTACTTTTTAAAAATGAATTCTGGAGAAAAGTATAACAGACATTTCATAATGTTTTGTATGATTCTGTCATACTAAATATTAGTTATACCTGGGGCATAGAAGGCTACTCTACAGGACATTAATAGCAGAGATTTTTGCAAAAAGGTGAAAAATGTCCCAGTGTACCCCAATCTCCCCCTGGAACTTCATAATATCTAGATGTATGTTTGGGGGTATTCTGACTGAAAATATGACTACATTTGTGAATATTATCACAACGAATGATTTCGAATTTTGGTCAACTATGACGATTTGTACCGTATTGGAATCCAAATCGAAATCAGAAATCTCCATGTAGGTTCTTGATTAGCAAATATTAAGCCTTTCGGATGCCCAGTTTTATTAAAAAGTTATGATTTCCGGAGAACAACATTGCCCATATATGAAACTTTCATATATTACGACTTCGCAGACGCGTACAATCATGCACTTATGTCGTAGATATTTCCATAAAAATGTCATATTTTGCTCTTGCATTTAACCGCGGTTAAAATCGATTGACACGGCGGTTAAAAGTAGCGAGGTTTTGGCATTAACGGCCTATCATATGAGCATAGAGGGCGTCTTATGAAGTAAACGACTCAACATGGTGTAAACATGATAAATGCCAGAATGCACAGGAAAACTAACCTGTGATGCCCGACCTAAAGTTCCATCAAGTCAAATGACGTACCTAGGGGAATAACCATCCACCAGTCTATACATAAGTTAGGATATGAACAGCTGAACAAATAAAGGAGAACCGAATGAAAATTTTTGTGAGGATCCAAAGACTTTGTGGGTTAAGGAGAATGACCTTCACCCACCATTAATTGATCTGTCTGTGGGACTACAGGTTTCAAAAAACAAATAAATGATCTGAAGGAAACAAAGGTGATTAGAACATTATCGTGTTCTCGGTGTGAAATTTAAAATTTAACCACGGCTATCGACAAGCAAATTCTGTCAGAAAATATGGTCTGTAAAAATACCGATATTCCGGCTCGTAATTAACTAATCTTCATTTAATCTCTCTAATTACTAATTTAATATAATAAGCCACCCCAATATGGTTTTGGAAACCTGGAAAATAGCTTCCAGAATTTTCTCAGTTCTTCTCACTACCCATGAGAACGCTAATGCACCAGGAGGAGGTGGTGTTAACGCCAATGTGGAGATTGATGGATTACATGCTATTATATCTGTTCAAGAAATACAAGATGTTGTAATGGCGCTAAAAATGGTTAAGCTCTGGGAAATGATTCCATTCCAGTTAAAGTTAATACGAACGGCACTGTTGTCAGAATTTGTACAGACTATTTAATGTAAGCTTTCAATTTTGACAAACACCCACTATATGTTCTGAAGGAATAATTAACACAATTCCGTAATCAAGATTTTTTGACCCGAAGGATCCGTTATTTTATAGAGGTATTATGTTGCTGCTTTCTATTAATTGTTCTCTGCTGCGCGAAATGCTAGATTGACATTATGAGATAATATATCGCTTACGTGACGAACAAAATGGGCGTATGGGCAAACGTGGCACTGTAACCATATTTTATCTTTGACACAAATAAAAAAAGTGAAAAGAATATGTTGGAATACATGAGTCGCATTTCGGATGCAATACGGTCAATTGATCATAATGCTTACTGTTGATTCAGATCAACTGGTTTTGAGTCAGTTGGTTCTAAGTGAAATTTGGTCTCAGGGAGGGATGTGTTTTAACCCATACTTTTAAATTTATACCTATATGATTTAAGTGTATATTTGAAAAGTGGTGGTAAAGGTATTAATATCGATGGAGATAGACTATGTAGTTGAATTACCAGTAGTATTCAGGATTTAAATTGCTTTCTTAAACACTTATGGTGTCACGATAACAAAAATGTGTATTAATCCTGGGGAAAACGTGCATTTTCACCTCCCATCTACCAAAGTGGAAAATTTGTGCCTCTATGGTAGCACCCAACAAGATGGTGGAACAGTGTGTATATCTTAGCCTTGTATATCTTGGCCGGACTCTCGTTTGGGCCATTTTTCTATCTGGTGGTCACATAGTTTATCAATTTCCAACAAATCACTTGATAGGACTAGTACATCATCGCTTTGAAATATTTGTATCTAATACCGATCAAGCCGGTGCTAGGTTAGTGTGGTCTTACCAGTACGTTGGCATCGTTTTTTCACCACACTTTTAATTTCGCGTTTCAATTTTATTGACTGAACATCTAGATTACAATGTTATGTGACCCAGTTCTCTGCTCGGGCTCTGGGTCTAGATCCAGCGAAATGTTAAAGATTAGGCGGTGTACCATATGCTGTGTTTACAAAGCTGAATAATTCCATGGTTGTACCAGTAATTACCTATGGTGCACCCATCTGGACAATAGCCAATATTTTCTGCATGTCATCCAATTACAACACATATAAGGGAAGTGGGAAGAGGTGCCGACATACTGACTGCGTCACATGACTTCACAGAATAGTCCTCTGGTTAACCTATTCTAAAGCACATACCAAGAATCTAACAATTCGTGATATGTGTTGTATCTCAGGTACGCTTTTATTGTACCTGTTCATGTGGCAACTTGGATGATATGACCACACGGCCCCTAGCACCGGCATAAGCGGTATTAGATACAAATCTAGAGAGCTATGATGGAAATGCTCTGACAACTCGTATACTGGTAATTGGTGAGCTGTTTCGCTGTGACAACTCGTACATTGGAGATTGGTGAGCTGTTTCGTCGTCAGATGTAAATGACGGCATTTAACACAAAAGACTAGTCTGTAAGGCCCGATGTCGACCCAGCATCAACTTCCCACAAGTGCCAACATATATCAAAGACCAAAAGGTCTGTACAGGGGGCGGGCCTCGGGGACGAAACGTCCACCAGCAGAATCTCGCCATATACAGGAAAAAATTACAACACATATAAGGGAAGTGGGAAGAGGTGCCGACATACTGACTGCGTCACATGACTTCACAGAATAGTCCTTTGGTTAACCTATTCTAAAGCACATACCAAGAATCTAACAATTCGTGATATGTGTTGTATCTCAGGTACGCCGAGCTGGATGTTTTTTCTTGACATAAGAAAGTATGCACCAAACGCGGGTTTTAATGGTGAAATGGGTTGGGTTCCACTATATATTATCCAGTGGAAATGGGTGATGAGACAGTGGCATATATGTACATAAATGGGCGAGGAGAGGCTTAATAAGTAGACCTGTAATTCAGTCAATGGTAGATGTAAATACTGAAGTTTTCGAGTTTGTATACAATTCAGGGGACTAGATTGCCCACATTTTGGTAATATAATGTTTGTTATAGCAAATGGTATATTTTAACGGCAATAGATGAAAATCTGTTGAACAATGGTTAACAGACAAAATCGAAAACTTCGTCTGTATAGAATGCTTAAAAGATATTTGATGTTGAGTACTATGTCTGCGATTCTCTGCTGAAAAGTCACAGAAGTTATTCCTAACTGTCCGGTTCACGAAGTTTTATTATGGTGACTTTAAAACAATGTCTGATAAAGAATTATTACTTTACGTCGTCCATTAAAGAATCGCCGCGTCCATAATTGAAAGACCTATTTCATAAGCAATTTGTTTATTTATTTACCTATTTCATAATAGCATTAGCACCAGATAACTAGAAAAACAGCAACAATCATAGTATACATAATCATAGGCTAGTTTCCTGCAAGAGAGAAGCCGTGAACAGTTTTCAATGATGCCCGCAATACATAATGGTGTTCCAAATATCAAATCCGTATCGCTTGTCGATATTCTTAATCCATATGATTTTCTTTTAAAATTATCCACAGAATTATGCATCGGTCACGCTTTGATTGTGCCTGTTCATATGAATACAATGAGGATCTTGAAGTAAATGGGCTCATACTGCACCTAGCCCGGGTTAAGCGGAATTAGACACAAGTTACGAAACCTAACGCCATAGATCTTGCACGCTGCTGTCGTATTTTGCTATCAGCATTCGATATGTATCGCCAAAGTTGAGAAACTCTGAGTGGAGGCGCTTTGTGATATAGCCCTATTTTATAAGTTTCTGTAATAATTCCATCTTTAGAAGCGTTAGTTAAATTATCGGCAAAACATGCTATAGATTACTTGAACGTCGCAGAGGTATCCTTCATGAGTAACCTATTCAACTGTCTAGTCTGAGTAACTGATCTTTTACATGTATGTGTATATATTTAATTAGATGTAGCTCCCATAAGTCTGTGTAAGAGTAGCCCTTGTACATATTTGGGGCGAGACGTTAATAAAATATGACTTGAATTGAATTGTGTTCTCGGCGTAAATTTATTCATGGATGTCGACGAGGAAAATCTGTCAGAAAATACAGTCTGAAAAAATACTGGTGTTCTTGCGCTCATTTAACTAAATCCCCATTTGGCATGTTTTTAATTACAGTATTTTCGTTATTTTGGGATTACACTATCTTAGAATAGCACAGATTCTAGTGCTGAAAAATTGGTAGAGTCCCGTGCGGGATTCGAACCAGCGACCCCAGGGTCAGGCACCTAATCGCCAGCACTGTATGTCGGCGATCTAAACCACTCGGCCAACGATCCTCTCACTAAAATAGGAGGAAGCAGACCGGTAGTCTTGAAAGCGAACGCACAGTACCCATCTGATGATCGTAATGACACCGCTCCCATACAGTACTCCTCTGATTACGATGATCAGAGGAGTACTGTATGTTCGCTTTCACGACTACAGGTCTGCTACCTTCTATTTTAGTGGGAGGCCCGTTGAACGAGTGGTTCAGATCGCCGACATACAGTGCTGGTGATTAGGTGCCCGACTCTGAAGTGAACAGTTTAACACATATATTTTAAGACTCTCTGTGTTTCAAATACAATGTTTTGAATCTTTGAGGAATTGAAGAAGCATGTTGTGTTCCAGAGGGTTGTGAAATCCAGAGGACTGGTCCAGAGTATGACAGACTTTTCTTAAACATTTCAAAACGTGGGAGTGGGACTTTGAGTATATTGGTGGTGGTAGATCTCAGATTTCTGTATGGGGTAGGGTTATAGGTAAAGAGTTGCTTCATATAATCTGGGATAAACCCAACCAGTCATTTGTAAACTATTAGACTCTTGTGATACTGAACTTGTTCAAAAACAGTTTGGCGGTGTAGTGTCCCCAAGAGTTCTTCTGAAGGTGCGTGTTGTCCAGGATAAGGCAATCAGCAGTGTTTTGAGAATTCCAATCAACAATGCATTAGTTTTAACCGGATTGATAACCATTTTGTTTTCAGTGCACTTTGCACAAGCTTGACTCATACCACTGCTCATTTTGTCTTCTATGCCTTGATGAGGCATGAATATTAGTGTCATCGGCATACTTATCAGCATCACAATCATCAACACATCAAATGAAGTCATTCATATACAGGATAAATAATATGGGGTACACCTGTTTTAACAGTCAGAGGTTCAGAAAAAACATTGCCAAGGCAAACTTTCTGAAATCTTGAACTGAGATAGGAGGACATCCACCTTAATACAGTCTCAATGAAAGCATAGATTTTTAATTTATCCAGAAGAAGGTTTTGGTCTATCGGGTCACACGCCTTCTTGAAATCGATCCTGACGGACTCGACTATTTCTTCGTCATGGATGGCTTGGGTTCATTTTTCTATCAGGTTAGTCAGTGCGGTGAAACAGGAGTGCTTTGGACGAAATCTACATTGTGATTCACTTAACAGATCATCAGGGGTTATGATTATGAAACTACACGGGGTTCACACGGCATCTAGCTCAGGGTTAAGCTGAATTAGATGCAACGTACGAAACGTAATACCAAAGACTTTTCACACAATAGTTCTCGCCATATTTGAGAAACTTGGTGGCATAACCCTATTTTACAAGTTCAGCAATAATGGCTTGTTTCGTTGATTGAAATCGTAACATTTCACACAGGATCTAGCAAATGCTACTATGTGAGAAATTTACACGACACATGTTGATCCTCTGGAATATTACTGTCTAGAAATGGATAGCTCAAAATGTCGAAATTAGAATCATCTCTCTGGTCACAAATTCGACGAAAGAGAAAACCCGATTCAGTTTTATACAGAAAATGTCCAAATGTGATGAGCCATTAGGGCTATCTGTTATCTCTTTCAAATCCAGTGAAATTGGACATATATCATCCTCAAAGAAAAGATCTGTCATCGCTTGGTGATGAGGAAGTAAGGGCTTTGAAATGATCATTTTTTAATTGAACTAGCCTCTGTTTATGTATATATACTATGATTGTTTTGTTTTTTAATTACTAATGCTGTTATATGAATTAGGTTTTTGGATTATGGACGCGAAAATTCTTTAATGCTCGACGACGAAATATTGAATGATAGACTGAACGTTTGTATCTGATAATTTATGCATATAGTCGTATTTATATGCGAACAGATGTATGTTTGCCAAAAAGATTATCAAATTAGGACCCATTGGAATATGCTCTTGATAAATTGTGTTGCCGAACTGCATATATATATTGTTGCTGAGAAACTCTAGCTTCTCTGTATTCCTTGTATATATAGTTGAAAAATTCTTTCTGGTATTAACACATCGACGATCAGTTTTCTTGATTAGCAGAGACAGAAAATAAGGTCCTGGCGTCGGATTGTAGTATAGAGATTCAAGAAAGTACAGGCTGATACAAATCTGTATTGTACGTGTCTCTTTGCAATAATTTCTTCCGTAAAACTTTTTCAGTTTTTCATTATCCACATACACTCAACGTCAGTGTTTTTGGGAACAGTAACACGATATCTTTCCCATATATTTCATTTACCTCCTGAAGGGCTCCTGTCAACAGGGCTGAAAGAGGCTTGGTGGTGCATCTTCTAGAACCAGCTATAGGTCTGCCTTTTAATGTGTTTTATGTATTTGGAAGTCCAAAACATTTTTCAATGATAGAGGTTCTCTTCCAACAAATACTACAGATGGCACTAATACAGATGATACATCTGTATTAGTAGTTGGAAGAGAACCTCTATCATTGAGAAATGTTTTGTGTTTGTTGAATAAATATTCCACAGAAATGCAGTTTGGGAGTACGTAGACGTGTTCGATGATGATGAACATCTGCTCAACTCCTTAACCAGCACTTGGTAATAATAATATTTACATGTGAATATTAAATTATTTGGGGCTTATCTGCTGGGACTCTGACGTATTTTATGAGATTTGCTAGAACTTCTTTCTAGGATATCTCAATATTAGGCTGTGGAACTTTGGCTATCATAACTGTTTGACTAGAAGGGAAACTCCAACAATCTGGGTTCACTTTTGAGAAAAGAAAGTGGCGAGAATTTTAATAGAATGCGGTTAACAGCATGTAAATACTCCAATCGGTAACAGAGATATTGTGGAATGACGTACAAATCTCAGTGATATATGTACAATTTTAAGCGAATGAGTTTATTTGATGACACCATGAATGAGTTATATAGACCATTTTGCAATTCACAGCTTTCATACTACTCCACCAAAATAAAAGGACCACGGATATGGAACTCGCTCTACGCCAGTCTGAAGTCTTGTGCCTCCAAGTCTTTATTTAAATCTCGCCTCAAAGCTGTCTTGTTGTGTGCTTGACATTGGATCAAACAGTCACCGCTAGTTAATTATTACATATACATATATAACTTGTTTTATGTATAATCAATAGCTCAACTAAAATCTTATATCCGCTGAGATGTTAATCTACTCAGCTTATTATTATTTCTTAGACCTGTGTCTTCTGCCAGTTTATGCATGCATAATTATTTCCATCCATTTCTATCATTCATGTAGTTATTCGATATTTTGCTAATATCTAATACTATAATATCGTAGTATATGTTCTCATGTATTTACTTATTTCTTGACAGAAAACAAGACGATAGAGTTTCTTTGTATACAATAGACCTTTTTAATTTTAATTTATTCTCCTAAAATGTAACAGTATTCACCATTCTTCAAATTTCTCAATCTTGCACTCTCGCTGCTGAATTGTCAAACACTACTGTTTCCTTGGGATAGAGCAAGCCCTCTGGGATTTTATTCCCGCCACATATGCGGCTATTGTATTATTTCTGTTAACATTTTCATATTGCCTGCTGTATTTTGTTTGGTGAATAAATTCAATTCAATTCAATTTAGTTATCATTATGCTGAAATATTTCCAGAGCTGTAAGTTTGGTCTCTTTGAAACCTATACTGCTATAATTTATAGCATAATGCAGAACGATTGTTTTTGGATGATTCTATAGGGCATCTAAGTTTAATTATAGAATATGCAGTAACAAGATTTCACATGATTCAAATTCATTAAAAACAATCGATCTGAGTATCTGAAATACGGAGATTGGATACCGGTTGGTATGGTGACAATATCTCATATAGTAAACAAAACTAGAAAGTGACATGCTCTTACCAGTAAACATGATTTTGATGGAATTTAAAACAAATCAGAATCCCAAGAGAAAATACATGATATTTATCTATGTAATTATCTGACTTCCTAAAATCATCAGAGTTCATTTGCAAATATCTTTTCCTCTAGTGTTGTTGTTGAATGAACAATCGTTTGGCAGTACCATGATTTTACACGTTGCCATTCCTTTATTCAAACGAATATCGTCCTTTATAAATTTGGCAGAATATATTTGATGATTTTTCGAACTGTAATTTTTCAGTATTCCTGAACACTGTCATATCTATGATTTTAGTGGTTACCTCAAACATTATTCTCGGGGTGAATTTGTATCACTTTGCGAACTATTTGATGTTCGGTGGTGGTAATTCGACCGTACACAACCACAAACATCTGATAATGGCGATGATGTCCCAGAGGACTCTTATTTCAAGGCCGAAAGGATTTCTGCCCCGAATGCATTGTGAAATTTTGAGAATTTTTTATCCTGTTACATAACAAGTAACAGTAACATTTATGGTCATAATCTAGATGGGCGACCGGGCTCTAGAGTCAATTTTCCTCATCCTCAGTTTGGCATGTGATTAAGGTGTATGGAAATAGGGATATTCTACAAAAAGAATATTTGGAAACTTCTCAGAAGCATTTTGCCTCGGCTCGACAGGCGTAACACTGTTGAAGAATTTTATAGAAACTGATTGTTTTTGCATTAAGTGGATGAAAAGTGGTCTATTATATGTTAAATGGTCAAGATTCCGATTTTCACAAGAGGAACGCTATATGTGTTTCACTAAGATGTGCCAACTTAAAATAACTGGATATAGTCTAACGTACATGCTGAATAGTATATATGCGGAAGTTGGATGTAAACCACCCTGATCTCTCAGCAGTTTACTACATGTACAAATTTCTAAAATATATATATCATACGTGTGATGAAATATGATATTTCTCTAACCGATTGATTGGGACTGTAATACTTTGTACCTCTGTTGATAGATTCAAAGTGGTTTTGCACTCTGTGACTTGAGCACCCAAATAAAGAACGAGACATGATCACCCTGCGAGTGACCGCAACAAATGAATATCTCGAAAATATTGTCCAGGTTTTACTTCTCTTTGTGACAAAATTACGACAATAGAAGCAAATATAGTAACACAAGTCGCAAAATCCTATATCCACGTACGTCACTATAGACGTATACAGTTCTCGATCAGACAAAAAGCTTGTTCCAAATACCTAATGCTTTGGAATATATAGCTTGAAGCAGCGAAAAAATATTTACTTAGTGCCGTCCACACCAAGTCAAATTATGATACTGTTCATGCTTAACAAAGATGGTAAATGTACAAAAGTTACAATCAGCCAAGACACAAGCCTTCTGAGCCACACATGCTAAGGATAGAAGTTTACGTAATGACTATGTAGATACCAAACTAAACGATAACAAAACATGATGGCAATTTCGGTATATTATACAACTATATTGTATACAGGATGAATAGAAATTGCATTTTTTTTATGATTACAGACAAAGCCAAGCCAGATTAATATGTTTTACATATCATCGCCACAATGATCAGAACCAGCGAATTCTACAACGCGTAATTAAAAAGAGATGCTGACAGTTCTCCATGCAAATGTATTTTCTTTAATTTCTTTGAGAAGCATTTTAGAAGTTGGAAACTACTAACCAAACAAATAATAATAGATAGTAACTTCTTCAGCTAGTGAAGTTCAGCTGTAACTAAATTAACAGCGTTTTCAAACTATATGTTGCGTTTAATCTCTTTGTCTCGCCTTATTTCGTAACTGTCTGTTACAACGTTGCAAGTTAAACATTTGGTTCATTCTTTGCAAACATATCAATATATAACACGGATAATAGTTGCGAAAAGATGATTAGTTACAAGTTGAAGTAAGAAACATTACCCCGAGCAACGTTAGACTGCTAAACGCGACCTTAAATTTAATTCTCTCTCTCTCTCTGCATAGAATTGTTTGTTTTTGGATAACATGGATGACATGAAACACAAAGATAAGCTTTGCTTTAAAATTGTGCTAGTTTAAGTTCTAAAGTACGGGACAAGGACATGTAAATTATTCCAAAATCTTTCCTGCACCAAAACTCAAGTATATCTAAAAACGTTAAAACATGTCTTCTCCAAATATATGACAAGTTCTTGCAGGAGTTAACATGTATGGGATGTATTTATGTATGTATAATCCCGGGAATATATTAATGTAAATGTGGAAAACAAGACAAAACATCATGAACATATGCACATATTGAACATCTTAGAACAATCTTAGTTCGGAAAACACAATTTCACACGTGAAAACCTCCAGCTCGCATAAACAAACGTAATAGTAATGTGTGTATACTTTGACTAAAAATTAAACTACCGCACTTTAGACAGAAAGCGAAGTTTCTCGGATAAAATATATATTTAAAGATCTAATCAGCCTAAAATCTAGGCTGGAATCGATGTCTCTCAAACTCCACTAAAGTGACATATGTTACGACAGGTAAAAAATAAAACACATTTGACCACATACAACCGAAATTGCCTCTACCATTATGATAAAAATAAATGGCATCACATGACGTTTATTTTTGGAAAGCCGTATCCACAAGCGTATACAAGTGTGGTGCATTCTGCCTACGTTTGATCTGTCACTCTATCGAACCTCCGGCACCAGCCATGACGTTATCCCATGGCTGCAGCTGTTCAGCATTCAGATTCGTGAGCCTCGCTACGTCACATTTCATTTCCGCGTAGAGCACATATTCAATGGCGAGACAGAAAACTTGTCGAAGCGGGCAGTGTTTCAAATTTCTCTGACAGTATATTCTTGCATTCGCTCTACATGGCGATCCCACTATCATGACATATAATACATATGATGCTTTATAACTTCGCTGCTGAAAAATGCATAGGGGAGAATTGACAAAACCCATCGATTTTGAGGCTGATTATGGTATCCTTAACATATCCATAACTATGATAAAGAGAAAAATTAACCAGTTTCGAATGCCAATTAATATATACGGCTATCGGCACTGATGCCAACAACAATACAGTTATGGATTTATCAACCATCATACGGGTCAGTTTGCTGTTATGGCCGTTTTTCCCATTTTTTTTTATTTTTTACAAACAAATAGATAATATTTTGAGCTGAAACTCTGGGAGCAGCTTTGGTGTGCTTTTCGTGTCCAAAGCTGATTTAGGTCGCGCCTGCGTCCCAGATGAAAAAAACCCACTTTTTAGGGGGTCCACGAATGAGCCACATTCCTATTATGGCCGTTTTGCAAGATAGATTTTGCGGGAAAACTGTGAAAATATGTCATCTGAATTCACCTTGTGTATATTATTCAGACATTATTTATCACACTGATCAAAGCAGATGGTATTGTAAGGCGGGGTTTTTGCCCACAGCCAGCCGACTCATAGGAATGTACATTTCTTCTTTCCATCTGTCAATCTCAATGCAATGTACAACTTGTCGTCGGCGGCAACTGTCAATCAACGGACTGAATGTTACGGTGAACCATGATAACTTCACATATGTTCGGTACCAATGCGTTATTATTTCAACACGTTGCAGTCGATTTTACATGCACATATTGGAGAATAAATACACAATTTGGACGAATATATTGCCGTTGTAACAGGTAGCGACTGATCGTTCGATTTCAATGTTTGACTAGCCCGTAATGTCCACACGGTATCGTGTCATTGGTAAATAATATTTATTTTACTTTTAATTGGTTCATAATGATAGCCTAAAATATTATTTCAGATATACTGATTTTTTACAAAAACGAGAAAGATTGAAATAAACTGTCGATGTCACACATGTTGCCCTCCTGGGATTCGAACTCGGTAAAAGAAAATTTCGAGGCGCTTGTGACCCAACGTGCGTATCCACTACACCACGACATACGAACAACTGTAACAGGATATTTTGTCACTTTAATCTACTTACGAAAATTTCAAACGTTATGAATCATAACTTTTCATTTTTTAGTATGAAGGACTCCTTGGACCAAAAAGATCTTCCAGCAGTGGGGATATATTGTTACCACACAACACCAGGTTAAATGGTGTTTTGGTCCAAAGGGTCCTTCGCGTCCGAATGCGTGTCTGAAGGACTCGATTTAGACCGTTTTTTCACGAAATCGCACAAGCTGTGGATTTTAGTTTCATGTGATAACTATACTCATAACGCAATCGCACTAAAACTTTCACATATTGTGTACTTATATTTTCTTTTGCCGTTACATTAAAACATTAATATTTTTCGGACATTTTATTTTTTCGACTTCAACCGCACCACGTATAGGCCAAAATCCCGCCTTATCGTACCATCACCTTTCTGAAAGCTATGAGAAGTTTTTGTGTGAGAAAACGTGGTGTAATTCGGGCACCCCGACAGCGTCTTTGAGTAATGGTAAATACATGCCTTTTGTATTTTAGTGGCAGAGAGTGGCATTTGTCCCTGTTTCAGGATAATAATTCAAATCAACAACGAGACATGATGGAGTTTTTGAGGAGAATTGGTGCGATTAATAAAAGCCGATGTAGGCATCTTTCTTTCATTTCTAGGACTTGAATTCGAAATCCCCCGACAGAATTTGAAATGAAATAGCATGATAGATTTTCTTTGATTCCCATTTCATTAGGAAAAAATTATCGTATGTTGCTGTAATTTTCAAAATCCCTTCAAACCAGTAAAATTTCGTTCAAACGGTGAATGTTGTGCGTGCAAGGAAACGAAACGGCCATAATGGGAGACCGTCATAATAGCAAGCTGACCCATAGAATTTTTCTAAGCTGTCAAACCCACGGTATTCCGACGCTTTTCTAGAGCAGCAGATTCACTGAACTGGATTAAGCATCCAAATCTTTCTCAACATTGAAACTGGTGCGGGGATTTGACCGTCTCCACTGCTTGCTACTTTATCGTTCACCTGTAAAATAGAGCAACTTCCATATAAACATCACTAGTATAACTACACTATACTCTTGTTATAGGATTTGAAGTTTCCTATGATTAACTTAAATTTTATATGTTATCATTCTAAATATGAGACGATTGGCATGATATATAGATTGGCATAATATATTGAGTAAAATATTTAACGCGATTCTAAGTATCAGCAGATATACAAACTAAAATATCAATAGGATGGTCTAATCTCAATCGGTGAAGTTTTTCTGGACACACGGAGAAATATTTGAATTTGATAAATGTGGCCACATTTCTCTACACAGATTGTGACCACATTTCTGAATAACTGATTTCCTTTATTACAGAACAGAGAATAATTGATACAGCGATAATAGATTGGCGTCAAAAAGACCCCCAATGCGTCATTTCAAAATGGAAAAGGTGGTATGTCCCACCGCCCAAACTCGCTAGATTTCGTTTAATCAATCCATTCTTCCGATAAATTTTGGCTATGCTTTTTGGCAATAAATTTGAAGCGATGCCTTCTCGTTCAATGGAAACTATTTAATATTGAACAGTACCTCAAATGCACGAGAAAGTTTGCGAAAAGGTGTAAAAATACAACGGCAACGACAGAATTTCGAAGCAGGCCTGCAAGGTCAACTGTGCTCTGATTGGCTGGAAGCTTATTGATATAATGTGGCCACATTTTCTTATAGGGAGCGTTGACAGAAAAACCCGCCGATCGGGACTAGAACAATAGGATGAACAAATTGTGACGAGTCAGTGCGAAAGGAACGAAACCAGTTTTCCTATGCCGTAAATGTTTCTGGACTATTTCATGGACTCTCTCGAAATCTGATATTCATAATGTCAGAAGGAATGATTAATTCCGATAATATGGGTTATAATTTAGCAGGATTGTTCGGTTACTATCGGGCACGAACATATTTCACAAGGAGAGTATATGCATGTGCAAGAACATTCTCTTATATTGTCGTTGTTGGCAGAGATGTACTTAGTGTATTTGTCTGTTTGTGTAAAATGTAACTAGTTTGCTGTGTTCTATATGTTTGTCACAGTCCTTTGGGGGTGTAAAGCTGAATAATATATCCCGAAACCATATACTTGGCTCTGGTGACCTGTATATGCCTATAAAATCAATAATCATATCGGTAACATCAAGATGTTCCTCCATTCTGTATTGATATCCTTTAGTAAATATCTAAATTAACAACAACCAAGTGATAATTTGACATTTCGAGACGCTGTTAAAATAAAGAAAGAATTAGTTTGGGCAACCAGTTTGCACAATCTTCTGCACCTACCTTGGTCAGCAAGTGTTGAACGGCAATGGTCTTGGAAAATTGGTGAAAGATTTCAGCGAAGGCTTGAATGAACGGGGTGCCCTTAACTGGGTCACGGATCGAGAGAGAGCCTGCCGAAGAGACATAGGAAATATATTTCATGAAGCATTAAATATTATTCATGCTGACATTAAACTTTCGAGATGAAGGTCATACAAGGAAGAATTGCATGGACATTAATGGAAAACATAGTGTAATAATTCGACCTAACGACATCCAATCAAGAATAATTCACATCAACAATCTTCTCAATCATCTATTTCTCAAGACAAAGACTGGAAAGACACGAATAGAAATCAGTAAATAAAAAAGGATTGGTGAATGGTATAAGCCTGGAACATAATGTAGTGAAATCAACCAATGACATCCACACAGAGCAGTTGTCACCATGAATGTTGGATGAGTTCCATCAGAATATATCATCATGATTTCACCAGCAATAATAAGGTGCGAGTATTTGGTGCACGACAAATGCTTTCTTGCTTACAATTCTTCGACCTGTTCTCGTTATTCACGACCGGACCCGACACGCTTCTGAATGACGACACATACGAATCCGTATAGTATCACATACCTTCAGTTGTGGAGTAGGCCAGCAACATGTCGGATTGTTCTGGTAGTAATGTATTGTAGTCATACTGCGGTGCAGCATCACTTACACTATCCTCTCCATCTGTAATGTAATAATCAGAAGTGTTATTAAATATCCAAGAACGTTAAAAGTTGAAAAGTAACCAAATAAAATATTTCTTTCTTATCCTGGGTAACATCCGAATGATTTGCTATCGGTCTTGACTCAAATTGAATATTTCTCTTTTGTAACTCTTTTCATTGGTGTAGTTGTTCATTAACTGGAATCTTGATAGTTTTATTAGCTCACATGTTTTCATGTCATCGGGTATAAGAAAACCTATTTGAATGCATTGAATACTACATGTATAAGGATTAGGAATACTGATCAGTGATACTGTCCCTATCTGGACAGTAATATACCAGAGGGACCTGCATATCTCGACTAGTAGCATTTGCTAAATCCTGTGTTAAATGTGACGATTTTAATCAACGTCACAAAACATTATTGCAGAAACTTGTAAAACAGAGCTGTATCATCAAGCGCCTCCACTCGAAGTTTCTCAAATCTGGCGATACATATCGCATGCTGATAGCAAAATACGAGAGTAGCGTGCAAGTTCTGTGGCAGTACGTTTCGTAACTGGTGCCTAATTCTGCTTAACCCGGAGCTAGGAGCCGTATGAACCCATGTACTTCAAGAGCCTCATAGTACTCATATGAACAATCACAATCAAAGCGTGACTGAGATACATCATACTGTAGATAACGATTTTATAACGTATATCATATGGATTAGGAATACAGATCAGCGATACGGATTTGATAGATTTGAAACATCATGATATCTTGCTGGCATCATTAAAAATTGTTGACCGCTTCTGTCTTGCAGGAAATTAGCCTAGTTGTATTATCCTTTTAATTTGGTGCTAATGTTATTATATGAATTAGATCTTTGAAATATGGACGCGGAAATTCTTTAATGGAGGACGACTGAATATTGAATGACGGACTAGACGCTTGTATACGGATTTGATCATACGGACATTATGATACAAGCGTCTAGTCCGTCCTTCAAAACTCAGCCGTCGTCCATTAAAAAATTTCCACGTCCATAATCCAAAGACTTATTTCATATGTAACAGCATTAGCACGACATCCAACAAAACAGACATTAACCATAGTATACATAAACAGAGTAGTTTCCTGCAAGAGAGAAGCGGTCAACAGTTCTCAATGATGCCAGCAAGACATCGTGATGTTCCAAAAATATCAAATCGTATCGCTGATCAGTATTCTTAACCCATATATGATTTTCGTTGTAAAGTCGTAATGTTCAGAAGGATGTATCACGCTATGATCGTGACTGTTCCTATGGACACCATGGGGATCTTTAAGTACATAAGTTCATACGACCTCTAGCCCGGGTTAAGCGGAATAAGACACAAGTTACGAAACGTAACGCCGTCATAAATCTTGCACGCTACCCTTGTGTTTTGCTATCAGCATTTGACATATATCGCCAAATTTGAGAAACTTGACGATATCAATGAAATGGTTGACCGTTTCTCGCTCGCAGGGAATTAATTGATGTTTATGTAAATTTCTTATTAATGTCTACTTGGAGATTGTTTCTAGTTTTGTTTATGAAATAAGGTCTTTCGATTATTGACACGGAAATTGAAATGCCATGCTCCTATATGCCTTTTAGTTTATATACACTGCCACCAAAGATCGCAAGAGAATCTATCGAACTGTTCAAATCTTTTCCACTGTTTGTGGATTATTGGAATATCTTGAAGAAGTTGCGATATCTCAAAATTGATTTGATCTGAAACTTCGTGTATGTAATATTAAGGCTCCTCTGACTGTAGTCTATATATGTCTACTTAATAAAATGTATGAGTAAAGATTTGAAATTTTATATCAGCTTTGTCAATTTTGGTAGCAGTTATATTCAATATATCCATTTCAAACTCAGAAACATATTACCATGTAAATGTACGATTACATGTGCAATAGTTTTGCTGGAAACACAAAGGATGTGTTCGCTTTAGATGGATTTTTCCCCAGTGTGTTGCGTTCGTGAACCGAAATATAATTTTCTCGCGTTGACTTGATAAGTTATTGGCTTGAGAGCGAGAGAATGACTATAGTTTTGCATGGTGAATTTACACAGAAAAGGGAGAAGTCAAAAAACATATTATCAATGTTCGAAAATGAGCATTTGTTTGTTTTCGAAAGTTTTGGTGATATTATTGGAGGGTATTCCCTTTATATGTAAATATGACAATTTTAACCAAGAAGAAACCAAGATATTCAAATTCCGTGAAATGTTGCTAAATAATACTGAAAAATTTTGGTTAAAGATGTCATATTTTCATAATATAAATTTATGTCAAAACGCTTGTAATGCTCTGTAAGAGTGTAGTTCGCCGCTATTCGTCACAAGATTTCTTCAGCAGAATATTGTAGCAGTTGCTTAGCCGAATGGTTAAAGTCTCCGACTGTAGATTAGAGTGGTACAAGTATTGGGTTCGAATCCCCAATTTATAAAAAAGTATATTTTCTCTTTTGTTTTGTTTTTTCACATGCTGTAATATGTAATCGTGATCTGAAATAAAGACAACGAACTGCTGAAGCAAATAATTGCTTATAATTAGGGTTGAAGACCTTTTATTAATGGTATTATTATTTCGCCAGATTTTGTTTCAAAACTTCACATAGATGTTGGGGAATGTGAGATCTAATGCATATCAAAAGAAGAAGCCGATTGGTCAGAAGCTTTGGCGGCCATCCTGAATTTATCCCCAAAACCTTCCAAGATCATCTTCTCTGGAACCGCTGGATCGATTGACTCGAAACTTGGAATACATGATGGATGGGTCGAGTGTTATCAAATTTATATTTGAAAAGTTGCTCCGTAAAATAAAATGGCCCCCATTGACCAATCAAATTTGTCAGATTTCCATGCAACAGATTTTGACAGCGAAAGTGGCTATGTGGCGGATTTCCACCGCGAAAGTGTTGCCAAATATGGTGGCTTCGGGGTCTAAAGCAAATGCTGTTGCTCCATGTTGTTGCTGCGGTGGGCGCTTGCAACCCGAGGATTGCAGCTCGCTGCTATAATCGTTGTTATTCTTGAATACAGCTCCACAAACAAAACTCAAAATTGATCCCTCTTGTTTAGGTGCAGCAGTCTAATATAGTGACGATCCAGCAAAGCAAAACAAAGTAAATTTTACAAATTTATAATTTCTGCATGGGACTATTTTCTGTGAGGGCAACGGAAAGATAAAAGTTATATGAACGGTAAAGTAATAAGCCGAAAATTGTAATGTTATTTCAAAGTCTGTGATCAATAACGGCAATTCTTGATCACAATGTGTCCTCGATGCAATATGGCTATACTTATTTCATCATTGCATCTAACATAGATGCTTACAGAATTGCAACTAATCATACATTTTTTGTTCAGGAAATGACCCTCAAGAAGCGGCTACAGACTGTGCTTTTGCAATTATGTTTATTGCAGTTACTTCGTTATTTAAAGTTAGACTGATATTTTGGCAGTTTTCAAGTCGATTGATATATGCATGTTTGATAATATGAACCCGAAATTCCCATTACACTGGCCATATCGGGCTGACATGGAGTTTGGGAATTCCTCACCCTGACGTCACAGCATACCGGCCGGTTCGAAGTGAGAAAGTGCACAACCAGAGAGCGACGCTGAAGGGGAAAATTCTATCTAAAGCGAACACCTCCTTTGAAATATAACTGTAAACTGTACACTATCTATATCATAAAATGAGCCAAGCGTTTGTGTCTGTGGCGTTGTAATGAAATTTTAATCCGATTATGGTATAGCGTCACAGTACGACGTTGTAATAGAAATGTATCAAACTGTAGCAATGCTCCACCCCAAAGCGATGCATTATCGACAAACGTAAATCTTCATCTATAAGTGTTCCCGTCCGTGTGTGCGTGCCACTGAATCCACTGATTAGTCATATGTCATTATCCTGAGTAAAACATCATAGACCGTGGGCCCATCATAGACCCCCTCCCCGACTGGAATATTTGAAGGTGATGTTTTACATATACCCGGGCTCATGTTCTATCATAATCCGATTGGTTGCCATATATTCGTTGGTAGGTGTGGCCTAGACACGCATTTCCGTGACCCCACACCTCATCACGAGTAAAATTTTAAAATGTTGGTGCTTATTTACTTAAGTATGTGACAAAAAATAATAGTGTATTGTTATTCTTCAAAATTTATACTATTGTGACTCCCGAATCAAAAATGACGTCCAATTTGCCGAATATTCCTCAAAATTGCCGATATCCCACAACCCGCAGCATATATTCTCAAAGGTGAGAGTATGAACTCTCATACTCTCCAGTCTTCATAGTCTCCACATGAACACCTGCAATAAAAGCGCGGCTGAGATACTAAGGCTACGTCCGACCGTATTCTCGGGTGTGAATGTTAGGTTCCGAGGGATGCTTTCCTGTAGAGTCATATGGTTACTTTTTAGTTGGCAGACGTGGTAAATTTTTACAACCTCTTGCATATCGCTCCAATATGAAACTTCACGATTGGAACTCCTGATTATATGAGGTGAATTTATAATAACGTGCATACTAGAGTAACTAAGCATTGGATTTTGCACTATGAAGAATTCTAGAAACACTGAATCATAGTGGCGCCCATGACATATCTTGAAATAATCGGGTTTTTAAATGTTTTTTTTTACCATAAAGGCAGGAAATTTATTTTATATCGCACAGAAGGACTTCGAATGAGTCTGACATAATCAATTTTTGTATGAAGAGATTGGATATCAACAGAATTACTAAATATAATGTCGTGAATTATATAGGTAACACGAAAACACGATTTTCCGATGACTCCATACGGCCGCCATTTTGAATCCAGTTATCATATTTTCAGGTGAAGAATAACCAGATAGATCCAATTATGCGCAAGATGTTAGGCTATGATGAGATACCCTCGCTTTCGATGAATTTGCACAATCAGCTAAGAAAAATGCCTTGAACTATACGAGCAACATGGAAAAGCATGATTTTCAGATGGCTGCCACCTTGAATTTGACCATCATACTTTGATCTTGGGGATATTCAAATAGATTCAAATTTGGAGTAAGGTGTTGGGCTATGCCAGGGATGCTTTCCTGCAGACTCATATGATTGCGTTTTGGTCGTCCGACGTCGTCATTTTTTCCACCTTTTGCATATCGCTACAATGATTATAGATCCTTCGGTTATGACAAATTGAGCTAAAAGTAGTGCCTTGAACTATACGAGCAACATGGCCGCCATTTTGAATTTGAATATCATATCTTCATCTTAGAGACATGTAAATAGATTTAAAATGGGCGTAAGGTTGTAGGCTATGATGCGATATGAGGTTTCGATGAATTTGCACAATCAGTCAAGGACAATGTCGTGAAATAATCAGGCAACATGAAAAAACTGTATTTTGAATGAATCCTCATGACTGCCATCTTGAATTTGGCCCTTATATTTTGATCTTGGGAGACGCAAAAAGATTGAAAATGGGTGTAGAGTGTTAGGCTATGCTAAGGTATCCCTAAGTGTTAAAGAATTACAGAGCGAGCTAATAATAATGCCTTGAACTATACGAGCAACATGAAAAGAATATGATTTTAGACGACCACATATGACCGTCATTTTGACTTTGACCATCAAAACTTAATCTTAGGGATATGTAAATAGATTCAAAAGAGGTTTAAGATGGCAGGCTATGCTTGGAGATCTATCCGATTTGATAAATAAATTTGCACAATGAGATAAGGATAATGAATTGTACTATATGAGCACCATGAAAAAGTGATTTTCAGATGACCATACGTTCGCCATTTTGAATTTAACCATCATATTTTGTGCTGAAAATTATGCAAATATATCCAAAATAGGCGTAGGGGATAGGCTTTGATACGAGAACCTTGTTTTAACGAATTATCACAGTGACATGAGAATTATACGCGTAATCTGAAAGAGCGCGAGTTTTGGGTGACCCACATGAGCGCCATTTTGAATATAATCATTATATTTTGAACTGAAGAGGAAGAGCTGATATATTCACCATGGGAGCAAGGTGATAAATTAAGATGTGAAACTTAAAGAGGAGCACTTTGAGCTAAAATACTTCCTTAAATTTGACTATCAACATGGGAAATTCAAGGGGGCTTTTGTCTGTTGATGCGATAAAGAATTTAGACAAACTTCGCATGTTCCGAAAAATAAAAGGAGGTTACTTCTTGGGAAAGGATATTTCTGTAAATGTGGCAGATGGCATAACAACTGCCTTCGACAATCACCCACCCAATCGTCGACAACTGAGGCGTTTCCTTGGGTCTCCATAACCAACAACTTCGTCCCCACAGAAACTACATACTGATTTATATATACGGGTTTCTGAATCTTTTTAATTATAGATGATCATAAGGATGCGAAAGAACAAATACTGTCCACATCGGATCTCTCTGTACTACAATCCCTCATCAGGAACTTATTAACCGTCTTAGTGCATTAATAGTATCGATATTCAAGAAAACTGATCACCGATATATTAATGTCAGGAGCCATAATGCATTCTTTAGCTCTATTACATACAAGGGTTATCATTCATGGGCTGTTTCTTTTTTATAGAGTTGCTTGAATTTCTCATTAATAATATCTATGTGAAATTTGGCATAACAATATATCAACAGCATATGGGTATTCCAATGGGTGCTAATTGTGCGCCTCTTTTCGCTCACCTATATCTGTTCTCTTACGAATACGACTATATGCAGATACTTTCAAAACAGGTCCTCCGAAAGCCCGTTTCTTCTCATTCACCAAACGCTATATAGGCAATCTTCTCATCGTGGCGTCATACATACTTAAGCCAGATAGATTTCCATTAGATTTGTAGAAAGAGCATGATATTAGCGTATCCTATGGTAAATTTCAGTTCGCTACGCCTAACGCCAAGGAAAAAGGCCCAACCGCACAACACCTTCATTTTTGAAATGACTAAAAGCTTCCGACCACATATATTTGACGTAGGCTGCACCTCTATTTCACCAGTGTTCCCCTAGCAAACAAGCAGTTATCGAAAAGATATGCAATAATCTAAATAAAATTATAAAAATAAAATCTCCGAGGGGGGAGGGTTTCGACTATTGGCTCATAAACTATCGGTCATGCCGTACGATTCACGGCGATTCACTGGCGGAAATAAGACGTCAGAAAACAGACCAGAAATCACATTTTACTTAGATTACAAGCTACTGGTCCGTCAGTCATTATTTAGCCGTCGTCCATTAAAAAATATCCGCATCCATATTCCTAAGACCTATTCCATATTCCATGTAACAGTATTATCACCAAATTCAAAAAGACAATCATAGTATACATAAACATAGCTAGTTTCCTGCAAGAGAGAAGCGGTCAACCGTTTTCAATGATGCCAGCAAGACACAATGATATTCCAAAAATATCAAATCCGTATCGTTGATCAGTATTTTTAATCTATATGATATTCGTTGTAAAGTTGTCATCTAGAGAATGATGTTTCTCCGTCACGCTTTGATTATGGCTGTTCATATGTACGCCATGAGTATCTTGAAGTACATGGGATTATACGGTCCCTAGCCCCGAGATAAGCGGAATTAGACACAATTTTACGAAAAGTAACGTCATAGATCTTGCACGCTACGCTCGTAGTTTGCTATCAGCATGCGATAGTTTACGATGTCGAAATTGTAATCAACTCTTTTGTCATGGTATTGGCTAGGTAGTTATATCAACTTTAAAATGGGGCCCTGTGACTGCAGTGGGTGAGAAAGGTGTGGGGGTATACTGACTACTTGAATACTTAAATTGATATAGGCGGACAAATTTTAATGAATTCTCATACAAAAAATTCGCAAAGTCAGCGGTTGTAAGACCCTCGATAATATATAGATGTTTCAGATGTCTATATCAGATCAAAGACTACTACTTCAGTGATACTGAAAAGATATCAACATGTTGACGGCTTGCCGGTATCATAGAAAAGTGTTCACCGCTTCTTTGTTGCAAAGCTTGTTTTAATTTATATTTAGCGCCTGCTTGGCTTTGGTGCTAATATTGTCTTAGGAATCAGATCTTTTGATTATGACTGTGGAAATTATTTATGGACGACTGCCTGCAGATTGTCAGATTTGCCGCTTGTACCCAAAAAAATTATCAAATTAAAAATAGACAATCTTGGTTGGCAGATGTCATGGTTGACTCATGGTCGGTGACCAAAGTTGGACCAGCACTGGCTTTTGTTTGTCTTGGTTGGCGGCCAACGTTTGGGCCAGCGCTGGGTTCAAGTTGGCATGGTTGACAGAATTTATAGTTGGTTCATATAGTCGACAGCCAGCGTTGGGCCAACGTTGGGATTAGGTTGGCATGATTGGTGTAAGATACGATTGACATGTAGTTGAAGAAAAACGCTTATCCACCGTCACGTACAAACTGATATAGAATAGGTGTATATGCTAGTATAGAGGACAATACCCTTACTAATTATTCTTAAGTCGTCCATATGTCATACGCCTGTAAAAATCTGCCATGCTTCATTCACCCGACTTTCAAGTTATCAAGTTTTTTTACAGTCTAAATAAATTAATGTCCTATCAATGATCCCCAGTCGTATAATCCGAATGGGGAACAGAAAGGATTCATTTTAATTAGATTGGCTTTTTTTCATCCCAAATCTGGGGTCAATAACATCGCTTGATCACTTGTCAGCAGCAGCAAAATTCTTTCACATACAATTTTCATGAGATAAATTGTGTAACAAACCCGAGATTTGAGTTTAAACGCAGCGGCGGTGCACGAAATATAGTCCTCTCGTCACTATACTTGGAATGAAAAAAAAGATATAAATTGGGATGGTGGAGAAAAAATCGAACTGTTATTTCAGTACACAGGCATTTTGAGTAGGTGAGAACAAAATTTCTGTAAGATAGAATCGGAACAAGAGGATACCTATACGTATTTATATTTTTAACTATGAGAAATAAATTAATGATAAAACAATTAATATTCCCAATACAAATAGTCACGTCTCTAACAGTATGCTGAACTTAAGTTTTCTTGTATAGTTTTCGCATGAAGAATTTGGTTTGTCACCATCAGAAAACGAATCAGAAATATATTGGGGCGATATGCAAGAGGTGGAAAAAATAACCGTTTTTATTAATTTCTTGTTTCTCTGTCTGATACAATTTACAGGAGAATATAAATGTTTTCATCTTCAACAAAAATTGACATATCCTAATTTCAGCACTTTCTCCTTCGTGTCGGACTGTCTAATATGCAAGATACCTCAACGTCTATATTCACGTTTGAATTCAATATATGTTCGCGTATTAGGTTTCCCCAAATGATCGGATACCACCAACACGCATCTTGCTTTATTAGTTTGTTTTTTTGATCGTGTCTTACTCAATGTGAATTACATAAAAAATATTCCTGTCTGATTTGCGTTTCATATTTCTCATCAATGATAACTGGGCTATTTGCGACTGTGTTCTTTTTGAAATTGCCAAAAATATCATCAATGTAAACATAGTTTTCCTTGCTTGGAATAGTAGGATAATTTGATCGATATTGACACCAGTTATCAATAGTTAAAAATCCCCCCATAATGAGCAGATAGGGAAGAGAGTAGACGAACGAATCGCAAGTCACCCCGGACCCACGCGTCAATGCGCCTGTCGCTGCTATCGAAGTAAATCTATTGTCCACGAATTATCTTCAATTATAGTGCAAGTCCGGGATGACAGAACATCTTCACTAGTAATTCCGAGGCAGATAAATTTTGTCGAATAAAGGTCATTAAAACAGGACATCGTCATTTGATTCAAAACCTGACCAACAAATTTTCAAAGGCACAATCTAATTCGCAAGACTGCCCTAGATATGTCCAAGTTAAAGATTATGGAAGATGCCATCATTATCTTCAGTGATGAGATATTTTCGGAAAAAAATTATATGTACAGTGCATGATCAACTTGCCTGTCTCCGTTCTGCATGTCTGAAGGATGAACAACTTTGGTTTACCATGCAGTGCTCGGCAGTTAGAGGTTCCGAAACACTGATAAATACCCCGAAGTTGCACTGTTCGTCCGTCCACACCGAAGATGACGCCATTTCTACCGTGGGTCATAATTGCCAAGACGCAAGAGTGTACCTTAGTGTGAGCTTCACGTGCTGCAAATTTCTCACTGCTGTCTTTCATTTCCTGCAAGATACAAGTTTGAAAATTGTTGGGACCTCAGTTACCACCTCATAACTTTTCCGAATTCAAATATGAACTTATTTTTATAGGCCTACTATCAGCAGTTGAAATCCCAATAACATAACAGCTAAATGTAACATACAATGTCGGTTAATGTCCAGCTGATTGCATGATTTTATATGGCCATCATTCGGATTCTGATACATTTCTTGTCAGATTCTTCTCAGTCATCTGTTTTGTGGTGTATCGTAACTATCATAAGGAACATTTCTGTGAACCTTAGATAAATTCATTGCTGTTATTTTTATCATTTAATACATCCAATCACACGTAAGAGATTATTTTTCTTTTCAGCGAGAGTCATAGAATCGGAGATACCTATCTGAATGCTCATTCAGAACTCTGGCTATGCCTTTTTAATCGATCCATTAGATTTATTTAGTCATACGTCTCCAGAGCGTGGGAAGCATTTTCGAAAACCGCTTGGAACCTTGTTAGTGATACGAGTTTCGTGTGAACAATTTTGGGGACGGTCGCTGAAATTCTGAATGTCGGATCGTACAATTTTGTATTTCAGCTTGAATTGACGTTCAAATATTTGTCTATGCATGTTGACCATTTATCAATACGCGGCACTATTTTATGGAGATCAGCTACTTCCGAAACGTTTTATCTGACATATATAGTTTGTGTTCAATAGTGGATCCATGGCTTTTCCTGTTAACCTACAATGGAACCATATGTAATTTTAACTGTTTAGCTGATTCATGTTATCTCTTTCTCTTTTTTGTTCACTGTGATTCACAGCAGTGTGCTAGTTAGTTGACATGTTGAGGCCTACAGTTAATGTACTAGTATTTGATTCAGCATCACTTTTAAACACACAGTGTGATGTAACGTCTACTATCCTTGTTTACAAATCTGTTACACAATATTCTAATTTGAAAATGGGATTTCCACCTGCTTCAAGACAGTAATGCATACATTTATTTTCATCGGAAAGTTTCATAATTTTTCATTAATAGGGTTGTACAGTAGCTCACCTGAGCCGTCAAGTCCTGCTTTATCTCTACATAGAATCCCAACGCAGAGAACATGCGGTAAAGAGCTGCCTCATCTTCCCGTGCCCCTCTTCGTGTGGAAACAGGCGACTGGAAGTTCACATTGTTGATTATCAAAACGTAGCCCCGTGGAGAAGATTCCATTTGATATTTCTGCAGTGCGAAATAGAGAACAAACGTGTGAAATAATAAATTTCAGAAAGACCAACAGATATATAAAGACAGTAAAACACTTAAAGTATGACGAACTATTTGTTTGACTGTATTCGTGCCATACGAGTTACCTCATCAACGCGTTTACTCGCAAGGCATTGGTTATTTGGATATAATCACTACATGTATGTTGTATTACTGGATATCTATTATTTGTATAAATTTTCCGCAGTTTATAAAACTGAAAATGGTAACAAAACGAAGGAATTCTTATATTATTAATTTTCATACACACGATATCTGCTTGGACATGACAATTTGGCATGTGCAAGCTTGGATAGTGCAGTTCTATAGAAATGGCTGGGATATTCGTCATAGTCCCTTTCAGTATTATGGTATTATGGTCAATTGTACGTGTATTATTACTCATTTTATTCAGATGAAGGAGCCTTTCGTTTGGGCTGCTAGTTTAATAATTATTTCGGTATTCGGAGAAATAGAAAAGATAACATCTCTGCATGGTAGTTTTGCAACATGCATGATGAGCAGTCAAGGTCGTTGCCCACACAAGATTATTTGTTTGTGAGGTCACGTCCTACGTAATTCGGAATGAACGTAAAACAAGAAAAATTATCAAGCATTTTAACCTTCCCATAATTCACAGTCATATGCGTATAGACTCAGAAAAACCGTAATGATGAAAGTTATATGTTATGGCTAAATTTACACATTATAAAACCATCGTATCTGCATGAACCAGCAAACATATTACAATCGTTTAAATTATACCCGTTGATATGTCCGTTAAACGCAGCATTAAAAGGATGGTGAAAAAACAATGCCGGCGTACTGACAAGGAGACATCATGGTCATATGACACCACAGACAAATAAACTGACTGTATATTTCTAAAATATCACAAGAACCAAAAGTGATCCCTGTGATGATTTGTATCCAAGCCACTCCTTCATTATAGCTGTCCATGTGGACATATTGAATTGATATGACCGAGTACGATAAAGCCACATTATATGTATTTCTTCAATGTTTGTCAGTGTCAGTGGTATCTGTCATCGGAGCTAATTCCTTTCTTCGAATTACAGCTTAAATTTCCACTACCAGATTGTTGCTGCGCCGTTCACTTTCAAACTGGATGTTAGTATTTAGAATCCAACTGAACCAGTTACATCAATTGTGTCAACAGGAACATTATATGATATCACTGGTAGAAAACAACGTATTAAAGTAATCCGGTTTTCGCAATAGGTATAGTATTATGATCAGTTGCAGCTGAAAATTGAACAGACTGGTACCGGTGATTATCCATACCTCATTTAATGTGAGCGAAGCATATCCTTGTCTTGATGCTGCTGCAGCCGCTGCAAAAATAGTTTTTGAGAAAATTAAGGAATGTATGTACATAATGGCCACATCAAAATATCTACTAAAGAGTTGATTTCATAAATACTTCCATATGCAATCTCACGCGCCATGCATACGTCAAATATATGCAAGTATCAATATAGACACCACATCCGCCATGGATATGCCACATTGCAGATCTCCAGGATACATTACTTTAAAAAAATAATAACATTTTTCCTGCGAAATAGGCGTTAAAAGCGATCCGAGAATGCAACAATTTGATTTTCGCACCTCCATCTGTCTCTGACTGGCCCCCATTTAAAGGGCGAGTTGCGGTAAGATAGCGGGCGGTACTACACTGGCCTTCTATTGTCAAGCCACTTTAAGTGGAAGCTATGTGACGTGAAACAGCGGAATCCCTATGTCTAAAAATTTCTAGGGTAGAAACGAATTCATGTGGGTACGGTACATACTGCATGTGGGTGGGGGAGGCATAACCCTGAGTGTTGCCAGTTCACTATTTACACGAGCAGATTTGTAGAACTGCCCTCTACATCGTGGACAAGTTGATCCCAGAATGGCTGTATCATGCGCAAACAGATAATTCTCTTTTTTGCTCTGATGGTAGACGTCTCACACACAGTTCGCATTTCACCTTTACAAATGTGGTACTCAAGCTGACAACAGTCGATCACTAAAAATTTATATAAATCCTTCTCTTATGCCTTCAACACAATAGATCTGTGTGAAAATTGACAAAATAAAAAAGTTTTGGTTGAATTGAAGATAGAACACTGCCAAAAATAGGGTACCTAAAATAAGTTTTTTTACCTCAATTCTAGGTAAATGACCTTAACACAAGAAAATTGCAAGAAATGTTTTCTTAGTTTGTTCCATTTTGTCAGATTTATCTTATTTTAAGAAAAATTTCTTAAATAGGATTTAATTTTACTAGATATATCTTGTTATAAGAAAAGTTATCGTAACTAAGATGTCTTTTTTTGTGATTTGTCCCCTTAAAATGTAAGATCGTGAATCGAGTGGAAACGGATCGCTACACTAATAGTATGAACCTGTGGTTTCCTGAAAGAAATTGTTCATTGTCAATTTTAAGAGTTACTGTTACAATTTGCCTAAGATATACGTGAAATTATATCTTCTACTTGAGTGAGGAACATATTTTTGTAATTAGTATTTTTATCTGCAAATCCATCTCCACGTGTGGTTATGGTTTTCATATGGGTTCATGGATTTGAAAAATTATATGTAAAAAAGCAGACACAAGATCGACCTCCCATGTGCACAGCAATATAGAAACGTATTTCCCAGAAAAGCTTCGCCCATGTCGAAGAGATATAAGGAAGCAACACATTTTTGCATACATTAGCTATACAATTATTTAATATTTACAGTATAATGGGGAAAAAATTGAAAATGTGTTTTTGAATTCTCCAAAAGTATTTTGTCATTCAAACCAAAGTCATTGCATCAAGCCAGTGACTGCAGTCTATTCAGGAAACATGTCTTTTAAATGCAAATTAGTGGCAGGTTGCCACTGACAATCTTGACTGGCAGGAAAGTGTTTCCTAGTTCTTTTCTTCAGTTTTGGAAGAATATTCGTATATGAACTTGGGTGTATGCTTTAGCTTGCAAGACCTTGCAACCCTGTCTGTGACTAAACATTGGAACTTTCTCCACCACAAGCACCTGATGAGCACAAAGGCTGGGCCATTTGAACAGTTTAGGTGCTTTTACTATCAAGAGTGCAATATGCTGTTATATTTGTAATGTCTATGGAGAATTGAATATGACAGATTTTCTCAATTTTAAGAATTATCCATCATAACTTTGGTGTTTGGTCATTTTGCATGGTTTTAATTATATCAATCTCTTATCATATTATACAACTTCTACATGGACGAGAAATGTTGTGCAAATATATTCTAGTATTACTGCTATAAATGGAAAGAAATACTTGTCAATGTGAGGTTTTAAGGATGCATTCACAAAGGCCTTAAAATATTTAAAATAATTTTGTTATTTATCTGTCTTAACAAGCCTATGTTTATGTATACTTTTGTCTTTTTGAATTTGGTGCTAATACTGTTATATGGAAATGGAATAGGTTTTGGATTATGGACGCGGATATTCTCTAATGGACGACGGCTGGATTATGAATGACGGACTAGACGCTTGTAATTGCATATATATATATGACTTACTTTTGCCCTTCATTTGCATGATGATGGGTTGAAAGCGACATTAAATCCTATTCCCTCACTCACACTTCAATTGCATGACATTATTTTAAACATGTTTTTATTTTACATGTATAATGCTAACTGTAACAAGCATATATTCATGTTCAGTTTTTGGCAGTAAGATGATAAAAAGATTAGTTAAAAATGTTAATTGGATTGTAGGAAACTATTTGAAGTGTCACTATGGAACCCATTGTTTTATTGATCCTGCTGAGAATTGCGGCATGGCTGAAATTATTGGGATATCTCTTCTACATGCATATACTTTTGCATCTAACATGCATCATTTGAATATAATTTCCCCATCATTAAAATATTTTTTCGTCATTTGATTTGATTAAATGTTGATTAGTATGTTTTTTCTTAATTAAGTAAATGTTGCTAGATAAAGATCTCTTTGTTGAGTTTACAATGTAAGGTAATTCATCTTGAGGTCTGTATACATGTTTTCTTGAGTAAGAATATTTAACTCAACAGCTTTGAGAAATATTTTCCTATCCAAGTGGTCAGTTTTTCTTGAACAAGTTATTTATCTGGAATAAGTTTAATATTCTTACCCCACTCCAAAAATATCTTACTGTAGATTTCACAGCAAGATAAATTATATTAATGAAGAAAAAATAAGATTTTTTTTTACTTAAGTGAGTAAACAGCCCCAAGATAATTTTTCTTAATTAGGATCTTCGAAGAAGATTTGTGAATCTTGAATAAGATAATTAAACTTTGAAATTTTCTTATCCAAGGAAATATCCAAAGTAAATTATTCTTACCCCACTCCATGATAATTTATCTTATTTCAAGATGATTTTTTCTTATTTTAATTTTTTTGTTTTCTTGTTTTAAGTACCCTATTTTTGGCAGTGAACAGTTATCCAACAACAGATATACATGTATAATAAGCCACTGCCCGCATGTGCGCGAGTACTCTTGTCAAATTACATGTATACATATATATAATCTATAATTTTAATTTTCAATGAAGACATTTTAAATTTTTGTTATAATATCAAGTGTTTAAGGACACGAAATAAGTATTCATATCAGCGACATGAATCGAACTCGCAAAACTCAACTGTGGTTCACAGAAGCACACGAACTTACCACACGACGAATTAATTTTTCAAGTTTTATCAAAAAGCACTTCTTGAACCAACATGGAAATAACACAAGTGGAGCATGGTTATATACTAACGAAATTAATATCAGGATGAACATGGTTGCCATTATTTTCCATGGAAATCCCCCCCCCCCTCCAAAAATGAAAAAACGCACATTTACACGTTTTTACATGTTTTTAACATGCACGTTATGCATAATTTTGGATCGAATTTTCTCGTGTTTTACTAGCTATTGTTTTACTTTGAAATATTTACAGTTGGCAGTTTTACTGCTGAAACAATAATTATGTTCCTTAGTGCAACACACATAGGACAGAAATTCATGTAACTGCAACCCGTCCTTTGTCTTTCCACCAAAGACAAGGTATAGTGTTGAATATAAAAACTCAGTAATATAAAAATGCAGTCAATCGGCTATCGTTATTCTTTTTTTAAGACGGAATAACTAAAAGTTAAATACGGCCATGATGTCATATAGTAGTATGTAGATTCTGTATGAAGTTTCTGTCCGGCAGTTGTCCTTTAACATGAAGGCATGTAGTAAGACTTTTTTTGAAATTACAATTATCCACATACAACCAATATCCGGTTTGTTTGAAGAAACTAAGCAGTGTAGAGTTAATGCAGTAAAGGAGGAAGTAGATACTGAAACGGGAGATGCAGTTCAGTTGCCACCCAAAGGAAGCCGATGTTGCGACTCTTCGCGACAATGGTTGCTGCATCATCCAAAATATCAAAACATGGACACATCATACGCAGTTCTCACAAATCTGATTTATTTTTCTACTTTGGGTTGGCAATGTACTCGCAGTATGATTTTACTGGCGCACTATTATATCTGCCCTATTATTAATCCGGGATAACTTTTAGACACGTCATGGTTGAATGCGAGCAAAGTTATTTCTGAAGAAGTGACGGTGGGTATGTTGCCAGATGACTAACATAGACATTGGCTTATTGTCAGGATGTCGTGTCCACAAGGTCACAAGCTTTTGTTTGGGCAAATGTTCCATTCGTTTACAAATGCAACTACCACTTGCATATTCCAAAGTCGTTCTTGCACCATCCACCGAATGGAGAAAGAAGCGATTGGCCAGCCGTCGGGCCTCACAGGCATTGGTTCCGAATACGGATATGCATTCTATAAATACTCCATCTGGCAGTCGCATAGTTCATCATTTTTCAACAGATGACTTGATAGGGCTATTACATCATCGCTCTGAAATATTTGTTTGTAATATCGCTCAAGCCGGTGCTAGGGCCATGTGGTCATATTGTTCAAAATGTCCACATGAACAGCTCCAATGAAAGCGTGATTGTGATACAAACAGGGATCACTTTTGATTCTTGTGATGTTTTCAGAAATATGCAGTGTCAAATTATTTCGTCTGTGAGATCATATGACTTCCTGACAGTACATAGTATGGAGTTGCAAACGGAGGGCAAAAGATGATGGATGCTGGTTCTAATAATTTGAATTTTATGAACGTCTGATTTGCTTTCAAAATCGGAGAGATCAACTGGAGATACACTAATCTGAAATTTTCCTGAAGGCTATAGGAGAATTTTAGTTAAAAGTCACTGGTGTTTCATCCATAAAAAGCAAAGCTCTCCTTCCGGGATGGGAGGAAAATCGATGAAAGTTGTCCTATAGAAAATCGATTATTTTCTCCCGTTTTGCTCTTTTCCATGCTGCAGACCGCGAAAAGATCCACCCCAACAAGGGGAAACAACTCAGTGGGTCAAGAAATAGACAGCTGAAGTGCACCCTTACACAAAATGTGGACATTTGTAGCGATTCTCTTTTACTTTTTATAACTTCTAGGTGGGAAACTCGTCACTGCCCTCTTAATTTTGATACATTTCCAATACAAAGTCGTACTGCGATGTTTTCGGGAGATATAATTATGAGTGGCCATGTTGATACTTGGTAAACGTTGCTACTAGAATCGGTCCGGTAAGAGAGAATGAGCGGGCTTGACAGATAGAAATGTTAGGTGATACTTCTGTAGTTAATGGAAAAGAGGAATAAGGTTGTGTTGAGTGTGGAGAAGAAATTGTTTGATAAGAATGTAGGGATTACACAGTGTCTATGTGACACTGATAAGAGGGATCATGTCAAGGGCGGGTTGCGGGAACGGGTTGCACGGCGTGTTCGCACGACCAGTGCCCATCGAGGTGCAATGGAGTGCCCAAGTGCATCCACCCATCCATCCATTACAAGCGTCTAGTCCGTCATTCATAATCCAGCCGTCGTCCATTAGAGAATATCCGCGTCCATAATCCAAAGACCTATTCCATTTCCATATAACAGTATTAGCACCAAATTCAAAAAGACAAAAGTATACATAAACATAGGCTTGTTTCCTGCAAGAGAGAAGCGGTCAACAGTTTTCAATGATGCCGGCAAGACATCATGATGTTCCAAAATATCAAATCCGTATCGCTGATCAGTATTCTTAATCCATAATATTCGTTATAGAGTCGTCACCTAAAAATGATGTACCTCAGTCACGCTTTGATTGTGACTGTTCATATGAGTACCATGAGGATCTTGAAGTACATGGGCTCATACGGCCCCTAGCCCCGGGTTAAGCGGAATTAGACACATGTTACGAAACGTAGCGCCATAGATCTTGCACGCTACGTTCGTATTTTGCTATCAGCATGCGATATGTATCGCCAAATTTGAGAAACTTTGAGTGGAGGCGCTTGGTGGAATAGCCCTGTTTTATAAGTTTCTGCAACAATGTTTTGTGACGTTGATTAAAATCATCACATTTAACACAGGATCTAGCAAATGCTACTAAGCGAGATATGTATACGCCATATGCAGGTCCCACTGGAATATTACTATCCAGAAAGGGATAGTTTACGATGTCGAAATTGTAATCATCTCTTTTGTCATAAAGTCGACGAGAGAGAATGCCCGCTTCATTTTTACAGAGATAGAGGTCTAAATAAGATGTGCCTGTGGGGCTATCTGTAGTTTCCTTCAAATCCAGTGAAGGTGGATATATATCCTTCACTGCGTCATTTATATAGCGATTATCCACAGCGAGAAGATCGTCTATATGGCGTTTGGTGAATGAGAAGGAACGGGCTTTGAATGGATCGGTTTTTGAAAGCGCTTGCATATAGTCATATTCATAAGAGAACAGATACAGGTCAGCCAACAGGGGTGCACAATTAGTACCCATTGGAATACCTATATGCTGCTGATATATTGTGTTGCCAAATTTCACATAGATATTTTTAATGAGAAATTCAAGCAACTCTATAAACAAAGAAACATCCATGAATGATATCTCTTGTATGTAGTCGAGCTAAAGAATGCTTTATGGCTTCCGACATTAATATATCTACGATCAGTTTTCATGAACACAGATACTATTAATGAACTTATACGGTCAATAAGGTCCTCATGAGGGATTGTAGTATAGAGAGTCGAGAAATCCCATGTGGATACATGTCTGTACGGTATGTGACCTTTAGCATCAAGTTCTTCCGTAAGACATTTTGAGTTTTTTCAATATCCACATACATTGAACGCCAGAGTTCTTGAAAATAGTGGCGCAATACCTTTCCCAAAATGCTTTTACCTCCTGAAGGGCCCTCGTCAATAGGGTTGAAAGAAGCATGTTATACCACAATATTATTTGACATCTGGCTCATTTTATAGTATAGACGCATTCCCCTTGCCAAGGCTGCACTAAACGCCCAACAATGCCGTTGGGTCAGGGTGGCCTTCTTGGCAAACCTTTCTTTACTTTTACCCCTTTGCATTTGTATCTCTGACGTGCCGTCACACGACAGAATGTTTTATTGAAAGCCGATTTTTAAAACCAGATATCTGCTTCCACAATTTCCCAGTTCGGAATCACAAATAACGTGTAAAACGGTGATATAGATAGGACAACGTGATACAAAATAATAAGGATAATGTAGGTTCAAGCTTCCTTTACCTTCAGAGAGGCCGCTTTCCACTTCGCTCCCCTTTAAGAGCACCTTTTGTATTTTTTGCTCCCTCCTCGCCACCTTTTTCCGAAGAGAATCATCAACACCAAGCAATTTTTGTAGGTTCCCATATTCGCCGAAGTCGATTTTACCCTCACGGTTAAGTGCATCGAATATATCCATAACATTTTCGCAAAGTCCCAAAACGCCTGGCTCCAAAAACATCTTCGCATTGTTACGAAATGATGTATATGCTTCTTTGCCCATACCCCTATTAAGATCATTTGCCAAAGTGTAATGCAGCTCTGCCGCTCGTTGTCTGGCAGCTGCCATGCTTGTTATTGGCCCAGTATTTTCATCGTCCGACTGCATTTTTGCTGATAAAATAGCTGTGAAAAAAACCCAATAATAATAGATATATCCTTTCTCAGTGAAGTGTTATACAGATATGGAGGGAAACATATATTTAATGGCGATTAACACCGTAACAACTGTTCACTCTATAGCTGCATTGTAGTTACTAAGGTAATTATGTCTCCCCCAACTATGTTGGGGGAGACATCTAGTGTTTGTGCTGTCTGTCTGGTTGGATGGATGTCTGTCTGGATGGATGTCTGGATGTCTGTCTGTCTGTCCGTCCCCTTACCTTGTCTGCAAGATATCTTGAGAACTACTGGATGGAATTTCACCAAACTTGGATGGAAGCCTCATTGGGATAGCCCCTCCCCCCCATTTGATTAGGTTTTGGTGTGTGTGTGTGCATTCATCCGTGTCCGGTGTCCGTCCGTCCGTCCATCTACTGGTACATGTATATACAGGCCTTTTCTGCAAGATATCTAGAGAACTACTGGACGGAATTCCCTCAAACTTGGATAGAAGCTTCAGTGGGATAGCCCGCTCATTTGATTAGGTTTTGGTGTGTGGGCGTGCATTCATCCGTGTCCGGTGTCCGTCCGTCCGTCTATCTACTGGTACATGTATATACAGGCCTTGTCTGCAAGATATCTTGAGAACAACTAGATGGAATTTCACCAAACTTGGATGGAAGCTTCATTGGGATAGCCCCCCCCCCCCCCATTTGATTAGGTTTTGGTGTGTGTGTGTGCATTCATCCGTGTCCGGTGTCCGTCCGTCCGTCCATCTACTGGTACATGTATATACAGGCCTTGTCTGCAAGATATCTTGAGAACTACTGGACGGAATTCCCTCAAACTTGGATAGAAGCTTCAGTGGGATAGCCCCCTCATTTGGTTAGGTTTTGGTGTGTGGGCGTGCATTCATCAGTGTCCGGTGTCCGTCCGTCCGTCTATCTACTGGTACATGTATATACAGGCCTTGTCTGCAAGATATCTTGAGAACAACTGGATGGAATTTCACCAAACTTGGATGGAAGCTTCATTGGGATAGTCGCCCCATTTGATTAGGTTTTGGTGTGTGTGTGTGTGCATTCATCCGTGTCCGGTGTCCGTCCGTCCGTCCATCTACTGGTACATGTATATACAGGCCTTGTCTGCAAGATATCTTGAGAACTACTGGACGGAATTCCCTCAAACTTGGATAGAAGCTTCAGTGGGATAGCCCCCTCATTTGATTAGGTTTTGGTGTGTGGGCGTGCATTCATCCGTGTCCGGTGTCCGTCCGTCCATCTACTGGTACATGTATATGCAGGCCTTGTCTGCAAGATATCTTGTGAACAACTGGATGGAATTTCACCAAACTTGGATGGAAGCTTCATTGGGATAGCCCCGTCATTTGATTAGGTTTTGGTGTGTGCGTGTGCATTCATCCGTGCCCGGTGTCCGTCCATCCGTCCAGCTACTTGTACATGTATATACAGGCCTTGTCTTCAAGCTATCTTGAGAACTACTGGACGGAATTTCACCAAACTTGGATGGAAGCTTCAGTGGGATAGCCCCGTCAGTTGATTAGGTGTTGGTGTGTGTGTGTGTGTGTGCATTCATCCGTGTCCGGCGTCCGTCCATCCATCTACTTGTACATGTATATACAGGCCTTGTTTGCAAGATATCTTGAGAACTATTGGACGGAATTTCACCAAACTTGGACAGAAGCTTCAGTGGGATAGCCCCCTCATTTGATTAGGTTTTGGTGTGTGTGCGTGCATTCATCTGTGTTTGGTGTCCGTCCATCTACTTGTACATGTATATACTAGACGCTTGCAATGTATATACAGGCCTTGTCTGCAAGATATCTTGAAACTACTGGACGGAATTTCACCAAACTTGGATGGAAGCTTCATTGGGATAGCCTCTCATTTGTTTAGGTTTTGGTGTGTGTGTGCGTTCATCCGTGTCCATCGTCCGTCCGTCCGTCCGTCCATCTTCATGTACATGTATATACAGGCCTTGTCTGCAAGATATCTTGAGAACTACTGAACAGAATTTCACCAAACTTGGAAGGTTCATTGGAATAGCTCTCTCATTTGATTAGATTTTGGTTTGTGCGTGCATTTATCCTTGTCCATTGTCCGTCCATCCATTCATCTAATTGTACATGTATATACAGACCTTGTCGGCAAGATATCAGGAGAACTACTTGACACTTATTTCTACATTAATTTTATAGCACTTTCCCCTAAATAATGTGCCCACTCAACGCAAGGTGGGAGGTTGGGGGAGACGTATGTTTTTGCTTAAAAAAACAACCAGCATAGGCTTCATGCCGGAGCGGCAACCCAAGGGTCAAAGCGGAACCTCTAGTTAAGGTCTCATTTGCAGATTCGATTGATGAGGACATTTAGCGGATATCGCTACAAACTAATCACAGTTATACTGAAAGTTAAATATTGGTCAGAGATAAGATGACCATATCTTAACCCTACCAGGCCTGGGGGGAGGGGGGGAGGGGGCAAAATGGCCTTCCCTACCAAACTTTCTGCGCTATCTCCAGAACGACAAAAGAATGGAGAGCTGAAACTCCGTGACTTTATAGTTTATCATATTCAAGATGGTGGAGAAATTGCATAAATAAAAAAATTCGGAAAATCTGACAGTAAAATCGACCCAAAAATGCCGAAACATGGTAATCTATATTATACTACTGATCGACTATGGTATACTAAAGTACATCTGTGGTATTCTATAGTATATCTGAGTTATACTATAGTACATGTGGATAATATAGTATATTCATGGTAGATTGTAGTACAGGTCACCTAAAGGTCATAATATAGCATAGCTGCTATATGCAATATCTGGGCCCTATCGTGTGGTCTGCAGCACAATTCTACATGAAATTACCATAAATCTATCATTGAGTTTCATGCAGTCTTACATACCGAAACACTGCGGTAAACTATTGTATGTGAAATATTGTATGTCAGGTAAACTGAACTGTAGCACAGCTGTGGTACATGTATACTGTGGTATTTCTGTGGCGTGGTGTATTATTTCTGTGTTACTCTTTACTCTTTACTCCCGGCCGAGGTTATTCTCGTGTGCATGCATGCATCCATAACATAATATCTTATACCAGTAGTCATGAAAAGCTCATTGTTAAATTCATGTATATTTCTAATGAAACTAAAGTAATATTTGGATTATCTGATGTGTTTGCCAATCACCTATAGGTGAATATTCCTAATGGGATATTATATCATTTGGCTTCTATATCCCAGTTAGGATAATATCTAGTTGGAACCCTCTGCATAAATGTCACTAAATAATTAGATTTAATATCCATATTTCCGATTATAATCATATTACATCACCCATAAAAAGTGACATAGTATGTTGAACATTGAACAATTTATCAGTAATAAAATCCATGCATAATAATACTTTTGAAATTTGAACATTCAATCTTATGAAAATATTGCCTTGTTTTGAGGGGAATATGCAGTTTTGTTGCTCCGAGGATGTGCATATTGCCCGAGCCGCAGGCGAGGGCAATATGCACAGCCGAGGGGCAACGAAACTGCATATTCCACTCACAACAAGGCAATAATTTCATTATTATATTTATCAACTTAACTCTGTGTTAATCTATTATCTCTCGAGCAAAATAATGTTTTATGTTTATTTTGGAAGAGCGCAATCCTTCTGAGTTGATTACTTTCAGTGGGCAATAGCATAGCCAGCAACATTATTTTTCATGCACGAGATTCCACTGAATCGGAGTTGCTTCACTACTATCGTGTAAATCTTGCAACGCACGTATAGTTGTTCGATGCCGCTTGTTAGTTACTCCAATAATGTGCTTGGGTACGATTCTACTTACAATTAGATGGGGGGAGATCATTTATTTCTGCTGTGTTTTCCAGCTAAAATCAACTCGACGAAAACTGCTCCGTGATCGGCTGTTTGCAGCGCGACTGAGAGAACGGGGCGACCTCTGTTGTAATTATCTCCCTTTAGTGTATATTCCATGGGGGGTGGAATATGCAGTTTTATTGACCGGGGAATATGCAGTTTTATCTCATTACAATTTATATAGGGAGACACTCTAATAAATATAATAACTTTACATGTTGATTGAATTCCATTGTTGTGAACATGGTAAACTTGGTAAATAAATGCTTTAATATATGATGTGATTCATATATGAAGCAGCCAATTAATCTACCATTCTGAGCATACATGAAACTGAATATTCATGCAAATGAAAACTCGAAAAATGAATGCACACAAACAAAGTGTAAAATCTAGCACAAACATTCATGTGCTTTTCAGCTGTTTTATTCAAAGATTGTCATATGGCTCATAGGTTTTCATACGTGTTTTCCAAGTCGGCTCAAGCTGATTCACTGTAAAATACAGAAGTCAATCCAGCCAGAATGACTTCCTGTATGTATTGTATTTCAATGTGTTCAGGCTTGACATAGATTATGTAACAGACAAAACCTGCTCCCTGTGGTGTACACATTTCTTGAGCCTGACAGTCACATCCAGATGACCCATGCGGCATTGGATCTTATCATTAAAGGTTTTACTTTAACACAGACTGCCAAACTAGCTTGCATTGCCCTCCATGGTTGAGCTTTTTAGGAGAAACGCAATGCTTTTTTTTATATTTTTGTCTCCCGCCGCAACGCGGCCGGGGGACTTTAAAATGGTTCTTGCTTTCATGTGCCCGTGGATGTCCGTGCATGTCTGTTCGAATGATTACTTCCTAACGCTTTGTTGGATTCTTCCGAAATTCGGCAGACGCATTCCTTGCGACAAGACGCCAGTCGGTATCGCATTTCAGCAACATCTGCCTGAAGGTGGCGCCACTGGGTCAAAATGGATCTTGCTTCTTTGTGTCCGTGGATGTCAGGTACAAGCGATAACTTCCAAACGCTCTCTTGGATTCTTCCGAAATTCGGCATACGCATTCCTTGTGAGAAGACGCGGTTGCGTACTGGATTTCAGTAACATTTGCCTGAAGGTGGCGCCACTGAGTTTCGCTTCTTCGTGTCCGTTCCAGTTAAAGTTGTGTCTGTGGATGTCTGTTCAAATTCTTCACGGGCGATAACTTCCAAAGGCTTTATCGGGTTCCTTCGAAATTTAGCATATAAACTCCTTCTGACCAGACATGGGTTGGTATTGCGTTTCAGCAAGATCCACCTGAAGGTGGCGCCACTGATTTCCATTCAAATTCTTCACAAGCGATAACTTCCAAATGCTTTGTCTAATAATTAGGCATCCCTAAATGCGTTTGTGATTTTTTCTTCTTTCTTCCGCTTCTCGCTGTTAGTTTTGAATTTCATGTCGCTTTAAATGAATCATTTTCTTAAATTTGCAGTCCAGTGCTTCTATTCCACATCATATGATTTACACTAAAGCTTTTGCAGGAAACATATTTTATTTCAGAAGTATAATATGAAATATCTGGCGGAGAAATCCCCGCAGTACCGAACCCCTGGTTTTGGAATTTCGTGTCATCTTAAATGAAGGACAACATTTCCTTCAATTTTCCTATCAAATAATTGTATCTCACATCATATGATTTACCCTAAAGCTTCTGCAGGAACCATTTGTGTCCACACGTGTAACTTACTGTATTAATTACAACTGAGTTCATAAAGTGTTGGGTGCACACTGTGCATATGATCAATTTCCTGAATTGAATTGAATTCCACCTTGTGGTTTTTCGGACTGACAGATGATGGCATGCCGTTGTCGGTGTGGTTGTTTCATGAACAGGGAGCTTTCTATGGCTGTCATGTCAGCACACCTAGCAAACTAGCCCTAGCTCGACCCTCATATATTGTGTTTGAGCATATATATCTCCAATATATCTTGGCAGAATCTGAAATTTGTGTGTTGTCTGCAATATTGGGATAATTGCAACCCCAAAAGGTTTCAATTTATCAGGCACAGACCCATGTTTTTGTATTTGATAAATATGTCCCTTGTATATAGATCTTGCTTGGAATTGTTTTTCGTGCCAATCCAATTCTGGGTGGCGCCTCCGCGGGCCAAGTTAAAATTGCATCTCCAGACAATAACTTTTGAAAACCGAAAGGATTCTTTCCAAATTTGGTGTGGTGATACCTTGCCTAAGATCTGGCTTGAGACTGTTTTTCATGTTGATAGGTTTTTCATGTTGACCACCTGATAGCGAAAGTCAAGTGTTTCCAGACAATAACTTTTGAAAACCTGAACCGATTCATTCCAAATTTGGTGTGTAGGTACCTCGCCTCAATTTCTCGTTTGGCATTGTTTTCATGCCGATCCACATATAGGTGGTGCCACCTGGGGGGCAAATTTAAAATTACGTTTCCGGACAATAACTTTTTAATACTTGAATGAATTCTTTCCAAGTTTGGTAAACATGTACCTTACCTGAAGGTTTCACTTGGTATTGTTTTTCTGGTCGATCTGCTCATAGGTGGCGCCACCTGTAGGCCAAGTTAACATTTTCTATTTCCAATGTCAGGGGATCTTGCCTCAAGATCTCGGTAGGGATTATTTTTATGCCTATCTGCCTATACATGGCGCTACCTGAGGGCCAAGATAAAATTGTATTTCCGGACAGTAACTGTTGGACCTTAATGGATTCTTTTAAATTTGGTATGTGGGTACCTACCCTCAAGGCATCTTATGGGGTCATGTTAATGATGTTTTTCCTAAGTTTTACGTTTTTAATTGCTTCACAAATAATGAATGTTTCCTTTACTAAAGATGCAAAAGGCATGCCTCCGATCAGGTGGCGCCACCTGGTGGCAAAATCCCAAATTTGTCTCCGGGCAATACCATGACCTAAGATGTCGTTGAGGTTGCATTTCGCCCACTTGCGCCTATACGTGGCGCCACCAAAATACTTCCAGTTAAACCAAATGACGTACATAAGCCGAGATTTGTGTCATTAATCAATCTAATAACCTAAACATTTCATCTTTAAATATCCAATAATACCGGGTAGTGTTATTAGATGGTCATATTACGGTTTTTACAGTTCATTTTAATCACTTGCCCATTTATCGTACATAAGTATAATCTTCAGTACAACATTTTATGTTATCAACATACTGCGGATGTTTTATTTCAACGTCCACTCTTAAAGGGACAAAACAAGTTGAGAAAAGTATTGGAATTTGTAGAAAATATGTTGTTTCTAATTATAGCGGCGATGTTGTGTCTCATCTTTGATAAATTCAAGCTCAAAGTTGGGATTTTCCAGCCGAAATTCTCTCAGCGAGATCGGCCTGTGACGTCACAGGTGTGAGACAGAGCGGGCAATATAGCACTCAGCATGCAAACTCAACATGACAGCAGCTCCTAACTCACTGAAAATTCAAGCGATAAGGAGTAATATGGGTTCAAATATTACGGATCTTATGATGAACTACCAGCATAGCTATCTCAGTGTTTATGAAATATCAGAATAGGCCATGCATATGTAACGATATTGTCGAACCAATTTGAAATCATGCGGGGGAATTCTCTGCTGACCTGCGAAGGCTCCCTCGAATGCTCAGCCCAATGTTTGGAGAATAGGTATGACGGCGTACCGAGTACTTTGTCTGAAGTCTGGTAACTGACAAGATTATGTGAACGACGAGTGGAAGAGAATATTAATCAAATTATCTCAACAATTTAATTCCGACTGATAGTCCGGTGGCTTAAGGCCAGATTTTCACTTAATCGTGACAGAGCGGAATAAAGCACCAAATTTGGCACTCGTGTCGTCAGAGGCACCGAGAACAATATCAGATGGAGTGCCCCCGATTTCGAGGCCCAGGGGGCAACATGTAGCCCATTAGGGGCACGGGGTCATTTTTGGCCTATAAATGGCAATTTTTACCCTAACGATTTTTAAAACACCGTATATTCATTATCCTCCAGGGGCGGAGCCTGAAAATTTATTTATATGTCTGCCTAGTTCAAATTTTATAGCATTTTTAAAGTTGAATAATTCTAAACTAAGCCCAACTTATAAAAACTGAAGAACTGATATTTGGTATGGCCTATAGCCCACCACTGTGCATATATACGTATGAAATGATTTTTTAGCGAGAAAGAATAAATTGGTCGTCAGCGGGATTCGAACCCACGACCCGAAGCTCTACCGACTGAGCTATGACGGCCATAGATATTACACCCGTGGATTGTCCCTGTGATGACCAACCTTCTCTTCCGGTGTTGCAATGTGCGCAGCTGGCTTTATAATGAAGAAATGATCTTTGGTGTGGCGTATAGCCCACCACTGAGCATATATACATATGAAATGATTTTTGAAAACTTCTTAGGCTGAAAAATTTTCACACCTGTGCTGATCGCTGCATGACGGGTGTCACTGTCACTGCTTCGAGTACTCGTCACAGCTCTATGTCAAACAACTAGACTGGTCATTCCCTGTGGTCAATTGGAGCACAATACTCACTAGAGCGGTCATTACCGTATCACGCGAACAGTTAATTAAGCTATTACCACCAGGTTACCAGACCACCCAAACGTCATCTGTTCAACTTGCTCACATATTTTATGCACTAAATTTTCAAATTTTATATTTTATATTATTGGAATTTTGATTTCATTATTTAACCAAATACTACTCTCTTAAAAAACTTGAGTGAACTTTTCCACTCAAGTTTGAGTGAAATGTACCTGTTCACTCAAATTTGAGTTACTTTTCACTCAACTTGAGTTAAAACCACTCAAGTTCACTCAACTTGAGTGATATCAATTTCCATTCTTATGCTTGAGTGAATGTCACTCAAGATGAGCGCATTTAACTCAAGTTGAGTGAAAAGTAACTCAAGTTGAGTGAAAATCAATTTCCACTCTTACTTGAATGAAATTTCACTCAACTTTTTCTAGAGAGTAGACCCATTACTCAATATTCAAATACAGAAATAACATTGATTTGATTTACGTATATATGTTAGAAAAGTAACAGTTTCTCACCTACTTTTGTCATCATATATCTCTCGATATTGTAAAACAGATTTGCATTTTGGTCCCTGAACACTTCAGTAACTGGCTGTGTTTATGATATTGAATCAAAAGCTCCATCGGGCATTGTAAATCCGGGTGGAAGAGAGGGAACACAGCATAAATTATACTTATCGTCATGAACACCCTGTCAGGTTTTAAAAACAGGATACACTTCACTTGACCGACACAAAATCCTAGACAAAATACTTCACTTTTTACCGGTATACGGAAATGTTGAAAGGTAACGTTTTCGTGGAGTCAGACCCTTTGGGTAATTAGATAGACGAAGGGGTAGAATTGTATCAACATTCAACCAACTGATAGTCTACGTTCTTTGCATGTTCACATTCGTTGATAATTAATAAAACAACGAAAGAGGGTCAAAGCCGATTGAAGAGATACTGTTTTTACATGAGCTGAGAAATAGCCAGCTCTAACGGGCGCGCCTTCTGGAAATTGGAAAGGGGGCCCATCCTCAGATGTAAAGTACCGAAAATAAGAACGAATTGCTCGAAATTGACATTATCTAATAATATCAGTATATGATGACAAAAACAAATGAATTGGTTTACGGGATATGTTGTGTCTGAAGTTGCGGATAATAATGCTCATGCCCTGTAACGGGCCAGAATGATCGGAGAAAGAGACATGTATGTATACGAACACACATATGTGTATGGCAATAATACCATAATTAGTGACGCTCTGGCAACCATATTGGATATTTACCGGGTAATAAAGTTTCCAATGATCGTTATTATTTTCTGGTTGAGTCAATCATGCCCGTAGAAAAGCAATCTCGTGTAAAAAGAAAACGGCTCAAGTTGTCAAATAGTCGCAGGGGTTCTGTATATATTATGGCGGCCATATTGCATTTATGCTTATTAAGAGCCTTCCACCTCCTGTAGAAATGGGCACGCCTTCCGAGATCATGCCTCTGCAAAATATGGTGCTTTATTCCAGTCGGTCACGATGTTGATCTTAAGCCACCGGACTATGAGTTACAAATGTAAAAGGTTCTCTTCAATACACGACTGACAACGCAACAAAAAGAGAATTTTGTAAACAATGTCGGTCCCATCTCCAGATGTTATTCACCTGTGTGGCCGTCCGTACTTATGTATAATTAAAGTGTTATACATGGATGTATGAATGTCAGGTCTTTAAGAAAAGTGAAAAGCGTAGCGCTATTGATTCAGTGTGTGAATAATATGGCATAATAAATCCCATCCGAGATAAATATATTTTTCCTCTCAGTATTTATTGCCGTGCTAAAACAGTTCCGTACTGTGGTGATATCACATTTTACTAATTGTACATCAAATGTGATGCAAGTGCCATCTTAGTATTCTGGACAGAAGTAAACCCTTGGGTACGGTCGACACAAATGAACAAGCAAACAGTGACGATTTGGCAAATTATGATGACAGCAATACGAAGGGGAATAATTGAGATGTAAATAGAAATTTTAATATTTTTGAATGCTGAGATGCCACATTGAGATGTCAGCTTGTAATTAACGTGAACGATTCTGTGTGAAGAGAGGACGTCTAAGGCAATCGTATATATTTCATTGTTGAGATGCTCGTTTGAGATGTCAGCTTGTAACGTGTAACTAATCTGAACGAACGAGGGTAAGTCTATGCCGATCATATATATTTTATTGCCAAGATGTCACTTTGGGATGTCAGCTTGTATCGTGCTTGTAAACAGCTTGTATAAGAGTATACTTCTGTGCAGATTATATGTATTTCAATGCCGAAAAATCACTTTGGGATGTCAGTTTGTATCGTGCTTGTAAACAGCTTGTATAAGAGTATACGTCTGTGCAGATTATATGTATTTCAATGCCGAGAAATCGCTTCGAGATGTCAGCTTGTAACGTGTTTCGATTCAGTATGAACGAAGGTACGTCTGTGCGGATATGTATTTTAATGCTGAGAAAACGACTTTGAGATGTAAGCGTGTAACGTGTTACGAATCTGTGTGAACGTTATATTTCAGTGCCGAGAGTTGTGCTTGTTGTGAAACTGTTGAGATTTGGAGAGAGAAAATTATGTTACTGGGAATATGTGCCTTTTCGCCGAAAGCCACCAGTCCAGATATGAAAAGATTTCCTGAATCTTCTTTAATTTTCAAGAAAACTTATTGGCTTTATAACGGACTAAATCAGCATAGATGATAAAGCTAGAATATTCGCATGAAAACACATGGTTTGAAGAAGTCTTCTGTTGCTTTTTAATAATAAATGTTTGTTTATTTTTCCAAATTCAGCAGAAATGTTTATTTCTTTCACCCAAGGAACATTTCTTGAGAGCCACAAGAGATAAATATTCTAAAGAGAGATTTTCAAAAAAACCCAACAAATCTTATATTTCGTAACTTTTGCTCAAGAATCAATTTCTTAGCTAAGGAATTATTTTTCTTATGTAAGAAATTGTTAAAGTATGTGTGATGGTTACCCGAGAATAACTTCCTCGGACACTCCGGTGTGTATATCTATTGTTCTGACCGGGACAACTGACCTTTATGACCCAAAAAGGCACAGCCGACTTCGTGCTATTTTGGCATGTTCTATTTTTCAATAAACAGGTTTCATCGACAGTACCGTTTTGTCATACAAAATTATTCTTTTCGGTTCAAATTCCAGTTTTCCCCATTTTCGAATAATAAGTACGATTAATTATTCCTCAATGTATCTTGCATTAATTGTCAATCGTCTTTCAGATAAATAATGCGCGAATATGTGAAATCATACAGAATAGCATGATATTTCTTTTTCAAAATTAACTTTATTTAACGAGATTGCAATGTAGCAAATCGATGTTGATGAAGAATATCTGTCCCTAATACGTATCCAATATACACCTGGCTGTGTATGACATTGACGTAAATACCAAAATAAGAGATCAAGAACACATCAATGCATCTACCGGTACTGAGAGCGCATATCTCATCTTTTCATTCTCCCAGTGGCGCTCACGACTGCTCATCTGATTTTAGTGACCAATCTGGCTTCATTTGCTTCCTCTGTTTGAAACTGTTTGGAAGCGAATCTCTCTGAAAGCCACACTCTTCTAAGAAAGCCTACCAAGGGCATGATACTCCCTTATTGTTGGCTTCAAATTCACTCCCTCGTTTCCACACTGTAACTGTGAACCAACAATTTTTCTGGTCCTACTTCGACTTGTTAAATTGTACATTACTGTCCATAGCGAGAATTATATATTCATATATATATCTATCGAGAACAGTTCAGAGAAATACACTTTTCTTCGGTTTTCTACCTGAGAAGTAGTGCTGATCCATGAAAATAACTCTCATCACGAGTGTGCTAAAATAAGGTTCGAGTTATAGTAGAAAATGCTGTAATGTGTAGGCCTATACAGAGTAATATCTACATTTTATTAACTGAATATCACTGAAGATTGTTTCACGTAACAGAAATACATCCAAATCTGATTTATTAGGCAAATCAATAAAAAAGAAAATATGTTTTGACCCAAAATGTGACTAACTCATAGCTCAACAAACTGATCGCCACAGTACATTCGAAGGCGGCCTAACAACTGGACCACGACGACATCTGCCTCTGGTTGCGTTTTAGTCGCCGAACGTCGTCAATTTTCCCCACCTCTCGCATATCGCTCCAATCAATGCATTTTTTACTTGCCCACACAACGTTACTGGTAAAATAAACGAGGAGAATTTGCACAATTTATAATTTTGATGAAATATGACACCTTAAATCAGAATGATATTCATTTTATTTACGTCAGCTGGAATATTACGATCCTACTACCCGAACGATGAACTCTCAAGCTCGAAAAAAACTGACTGATCTGTGGTTTACATGTATAGTGTTTACATGTATAACATATATATAGCTTAACCGTAGGTGTAGATTTTACCTATAATTGTAGCATTTCGGAGAAAATAAATTGAGAATTCCACGTAAACTAACTTTGGCCGGTTTGGCCTAATTTTCTAATTCGCAGAATATAAATATATTTGCCGGAAATGAACTGACTCATACCTCTCATTAACTTCTCTTATAAACTTAAATCAGATAAATTTTTCGTCCTCCGACACAAACTAAACCATATTTGTGCTGATGTAGAAGTCACCTTTACAATTTTGGCTGGGTGACAGATCCCTGTTTCTCTTCTACAATAACAGGATAAGCCTATCTCTATCCGAATACAGGACTCAAGCTAAGCAGAAATGAGGAATATGACGCAGCTGAAGCAGCATGACTTCAGTACAGAATACACACCTGATCGTATGTAGATTACATCATCATTGGAAATTGAGGGTCTAGAATAGCAAATATGACCGGACTTCCGACGATTGTTGATTGGCATTATATCTGTTTGGGCTAGAACATGTTTGTGATATATAAAAAAGATCTATAATATGTAACTCTATCAGAATAACCTTTCCAGATTTTAATAGGAAAAATATCTTGGCCAGTTTGATTGTCCGCGTTCCATATTCGATGTGATTTTGTCGCTGTCGGGTGGGATCAGCTTATTTCTGACAGTCTTATCTCGAAAAATAACGGAGAATGTACACGGATTATTTTTATTTGACTAAAATGGCGGTAGAGGTGGGTTTTGCGTTTATAACCTCTACCTCTTGTGTGTGCAGTCATACTTTTATGCATTAAACAAACTTTGATGACTATTCATATCAAACAGCCAGAACAGTTATTATTAAATATTCTTTTGGGGGAAAAGTTATAATAAGTTGCTCACTACTCGATGCCCTAAATATTAATGAAAATAGCACCGTAGTCGATGACTTTGCAACTTATATTTGCACATCTATATGATTATCCATTGCTGATTTGATTATATTTATATTGTTCAATCTGAACAGATTTTCTTATTTGTAGGTTACCACTATTGGATCTATAGGTGCTAAGATTGCAATTAGGTCTTTGAGAGAACTTTGATTCTCCGTTAAACCTGATTGGGAGTCTTTTGTTATATCTGAAGATGTTGCCATAATATTTAGCTTTCGAAAATATCAAAAAAAAATTAAGGACAAAATCTGGGCCAATTTTATTGCCTGCTTCTCAAATTCTTTATTCTGACTTTATTTCTACATGTCGTATCTCGCAAAAATTGCTGGGCGGAAAATTATGCCAGGCTGCTTGGCGTGGCGGGTCATTTGTCGGGGCGAATATTAGAGAGTATAGTTTTCTTAAGATGTGTTAAGTCGATTTTCCACAAATTAAGTGAGATAGATTTAATGGCTATGATCTCTAGTCCAGTGCTTCTACATATGCCAGAAATTCAAATTTCAGATTTGTATTTTTCAAAATGAAATTCAACTTAAAACAGTTTTATATGGCCTTATACTAATTATGGCGCCTTCACGTGGTATATTAGTCATTGTCTGTATATAAAAATAAGGATAAGATATCATTGCGCTTCAAACACGTCCGCACATTTGACCGGAATTAATATTTGCAATACTACATGGGGAAGACCGGAAGTAAATTGTCTACAGATTTATGCATCATTTTGGTATACAACGATAATTCAGGTAGCTTTCCGTAATAGACCATTGCTTGAACTTTGACCACAAATTTAACAGGGTTTTTGCCTTTCTCCAAGATAAAGGTGCCGGTGTGGAGACTAAGAAGGTCCGGGGGCTACGAGTGTCCGGCCCCTATCTTCCCGGGGCTATTCTCTAATGGACGACGGCTGGGTTATGAATGACGGACTAGACGCTTGTAATTCTAACCTAGCTAGGACATATTTCTCCACATTTTTCTCGGACAAGTGTCAGTCCTTGGTTGCAATAGAAAATGATATGAAAAGTGACACTAATCACAAGGACAATGTTATCCATCACACCGGCATTCAATCCATATTCAAACGAATTTAACCGAGCTATGTAGTAAAAATCTTTATATGTCGTACATGTTTGATTCATAATGTCAGAATTGAAGATTTCTCTATTCTCTCCTTAGCAGAAATGTTATACTCCTAACGATTATCTTTCGAGTTTGTAAGGACTAGGACTGCAGTTATAGAATCAAGCTAAGATAACAGATCTGTTGTGACGAACGACCAGATCCTGTCTAACTTCAATGGAAGACTTGCACAATATAATCAGAAAATAAACCGGGGGTAGTAGATCTCTCAGTTGATTGGTTAATTGGGCCAGAAATGACAAATGGGGAGTGGCAATCTCATAATCGGGTTGGATCGTTGGTATTGTTATAGATTCTGCAGGTGGACGTTTCGTCCCGGAGGCCCGCCTCCTGTACAGACCTTTTGGTCTTTGATATATGTTGGCTCTTGTGGGAAGTTGATGCTGGGTCGACATCGGGCCTTACAGACTAGTCTTTTGTGTTAAATCTGACGACGATACAGCTCACCAATCTCCAATGTACGAGTTGTCACAGCGAAACAGCTCACCAATTACCAGTGTACGAGTTGTCAGAGCATTTCCACCATAGCTCTCTAGAGTTGTATCTAATACCGCTTATGCCGGTGCTAGGGGCCGTGTGGTCATATCATCCAAGTTGCCACATGAACAGGTACAATAAAAGCGTACCTGAGATACAACACATATCACGAATCGTTAGATTCTTGGTATGTGCTTTAGAATAGGTTAACCAGAAGACTATTCTGTGAAGTCATGTGACGCAGTCAGTATGTCGGCACCTCTTCCCACTTCCCTTATATGTGTTGTAATTTTTTCCTGTATATGGCGAGATTCTGCTGGTGGACGTTTCGTCCCCGAGGCTCGCCCCCTGTACAGACCTTTTGGTCTTTGATATATGTTGGCATTTGTGGGAAGTTGATGCTGGGTCGACATCGGCCTTACAGACTAGTCTTTTGTGTTAAATGCCGTCATTTACATCTGACGACGATACAGCTCACCAATCTCCAATGTACGAGTTGTCACAGCGAAACAGCTCACCAATTACCAGTGTACGAGTTGTCAGAGCATTTCCACCATAGTTCTCTAGAGTTGTATCTAATACCGCTTATGCCGGTGCTAGGGGCCGTGTGGTCATATCATCCAAGTTGCCACATGAACAGGCACAATAAAAGCGTACCTGAGATACAACACATATCACGAATCGTTAGATTCTTGGTATGTGCTTTAGAATAGGTTTACCAGAAGACTATTCTGTGAAGTCATGTGACGCAGTCAGTATGTCGGCACCTCTTCCCACTTCCTTATATGTGTTGTAATTTTTTCCTGTATATGGCGAGATTCTGCTGGTGGACGTTTCGTCCCCAAGGCCCGCCCCCTGTACAGACCTTTTGGTCTTTGATATATGTTGGCATTTGTGGAAAGTTGATGCTGGGTCGACATCGGGCCTTACAGACTAGTCTTTTGTGTTAAATGCCGTCATTTACATCTGACGACGATACAGCTCACCAATCTCCAGTGTACGAGTTGTCACAGCGAAACAGCTCACCAATTACCAATATACGAGTTGTCAGAGCATTTCCACCATAGCTCTCTAGATTTGTATCTAATACCGCTTATGCCGGTGCTAGGGGCCGTGTGGTCATATCATCCAAGTTGTCACATGAACAGGTACAATAAAAGCGTACCTGAGATACAACATATATCATGAATCGTTAAGATTCTTGGAATGTGCTTTAGAATAGTTTTACAAGAAGACTATTCTGTGAAGCCATGTGACGCAGTCAGTATGTCGGCACCTCTTCCCACTTCCCTTATATGTGTGGTAATTTATTCCTGTATATGGCGAGATTCTGCTGGTGGACGTTTCGTCCCCGAGGCCCGCCCCCTGTACAGACCTTTTGGTCTTTGATATATGTTGGCACTTGTGGGAAGTTGATGCCGGGTCGACATCGGGCATTACAGACTAGTCTTTTGTGTTAAATGCCGTCATTTACATCTGACGACGATACAGCTCACCAATCTCCAATGTACGAGTTGTCACAGCGAAAAAGCTCACCAATTACCAGTGTACGAGTTGTCAGAGCATTTCCACCATAGCTCTCTAGAGTTGTATCTAATACCGCTTATGCCGGTGCTAGGTGCCGTGTGGTCATATCATCCAAGTTGCCACATGAACAGGTACAATAAAAGCGTACCTGAGATACAACACATATCACGAATCGTTAGATTCTTGGTATGTGCTTTAGAATAGGTTAACCAGAAGACTATTCTGTGAAGTCATGTGACGCAGTCATTGTGTCGGCACCTCTTCCCACTTCCTTTATATGTGTTGTAATTTTTTCCTGTATATGGCGAGATTCTGCAGGTGGACGTTTCGTCCCCGAGGCCCGCCCCCTGTACAGACCTTTTGGTCTTTGACATATGTTGGCATTTGTGGGAAGTTGATGCTGGGTCGACATCGGGCCTTACAGACTAGTCTTTTGTGTTAAATGCCGTCATTTACATCTGACGACGACACAGCTCACCAGTCTCCAATGTACGAGTTGTCACAGCGAAACTGCTCACCAATTACCAGTGTACGAGTTGTCCGAGCATTTCCACCATAGCTCTCTAGAGTTGTATCTAATACCGCTTATGCCGGTGCTAGGGGCCGTGTGGTCATATCATCCAAGTTGCCACATGAACAGGTACAATAAAAGCGTACCTGAGATACAACACATATCACGAATCGTTAGATTCTTGGTATGTGCTTTAGAATAGGTTAACCAGAAGACTATTCTGGGAAGTCATGTGACGCAGTCAGTATGTCGACACCTCTTCCCACTTCCCTTATATGTGTTGTAATTTTGTCCTGCATATGGCGAGATTCTGCTGGTGGACGTTTCGTCCCCGAGGCCCGCCCCTGTGCAGACCTTTTGGTCTTTGATATATGTTGGCATTTGTGGGAAGTTGATGCTGGGTCGACATCGGGCCTTACAGACTAGTCTTTTGTGTTAAATGCCGTCATTTACATCTGACGACGATACAGCTCACCAATCTCCAATGTACGAGTTGTCACAGAGAAACAGCTCACCAATTACCAGTGTACGAGTTGTCAGAGCATTTCCACCATAGCTCTCTAGAGTTGTATCTAATACCGCTTATGCCGGTGCTAGGGGCCGTGTGGTCATATCATCCAAGTTGCCACATGAACAGGTACAATAAAAGCGTACCTGAGATACAACACATATGGCGAATCGTTAGATTCTTGGTATGTCCTTTAGAATAGGTTAACCAGAAGACTATTCTGTGAAGTCATGTGACGCAGTCAGTATGTCGGCACCTCTTCCCACTACACTATATATGTGTTGTAATTTTTTCCTGTATATGGCGAGATTCTGCTGGTGGACGTTTCGTCCCCGAGGCCCGCCCCCTGTACAGACCTTTTGGTCTTTGATATATGTTGGCATTTGTGGGAAGTTGATGCTAGGTCGACATCGGGCCTTACAGACTAGTCTTTTGTGTTAAATGCCGTCATTTACATCTGACGACGATAGAGCTCACCAATCTCCAATGTACGAGTTGTCACAGCGAAACAGCTCACCAATTTCCAGTGTACGAGTTGTCAGAGCATTTCCACCATAGCTCTCTAGAGTTGTATCTAATACCGCTTATGCCGGTGCTAGGGGGCGTGTGGTCATATCATCCAAGTTGCCACATGAACAGGTACAATAGAAGCGTACCTGAGATACAACACATATCACGAATCGTTAGATTCTTGGTATGTGCTTTAGAATAGGTTAACCAGAAGACTATTCTGTGAAGTCATGTGACGCAGTCAGTATGTCGGCACCTCTTCCCACTTCCCTTATATGTGTTGTAATTTTTTCCTGTATATGGCGAGATTCTGCTGGTGGACGTTTCGTCCCCGAGGCCCGCCCCCTGTACAGACCTTTTGGTCTTTGATATATGTTGGCATTTGTGGGAAGTTGATGCTGGGTCGACATCGAGCCTTACAGACTAGTCTTTTGTGTTAAATGCCGTCATTTACATCTGACGACGATACAGCTCACCAATCTCCAATGTACGACTTGTCACAGCGAAACAGCTCACCAATTACCAGTGTACGAGATGTCAGAGCATTTCCACCATAGCTCCCTAGAGTTGTATCTAATACCGCTTATGCCGGTGTTAGGGGCCGTGTGGTCATATCATCCAAGTTGCCACATGAACAGGTACAATAAAAGCGTACCTGAGATACAACACATATCACGAATCGTTAGA